>JANEYF010002628.1:0-77794 GCA_029963845.1 Rhamnusium bicolor | reverse complement strand
TATACTTCGTTCAGTTACGTATTGCTAAATCGGTGGTAGCCTAATTCGATTTTGTTTAATCAGTTTTTATTGAATTAATTAGTAAGAAAGGTCTACCGAGGCGGTCATATCTTCGTCTAGTGTCAAACATTTTTTTACTTGAAATCATTTCGTAACAAAATTCATAAAATTCAACTGATGAGTGTCAGACGCTGTTGTATAGAGTGCTTAATTAGGTACCTAGCCTATTATTATCAACATAAGTGATATAAGGGATCGATGTAACTGCTTCCATTATACCTCTCTGAAAATATTATATTTTATATCTATTTAGAATAAAAAGTCCATCTTTTCAATGCGCCCACATATGAAATATTTCCCCGTGCACTAACTTTCAACGCCACAATAGCAATTAATTTAGTTAGGAAATAAGCATAATATTCAATGAATTGTATAAAATAAATTCAATTAATATCAGAGTGTTTTTTTGTTTCATTAATTGTAAAATTTTAACCCTAAATATTATATTATTAAGTCATCATGACCCCCATGGCCTTCCCTTTATGACCGTGCCTTTTTTTGCGTACCTAAGCGAACCTCTTTACAAATGAATAAATTTAACGTATAATATCAGCTACACGCTCTAAAATGCATTGCAGAGGAGCGGTTCTTATGCAGGCAGTGAAATAAAACTTAAGGTGTGCCATGACAAGCATGAGAATAATCGCACTTCAAAATAATTATGAAGCTGTGAGAGTTTTGCTAAAATTTTGACTTTTGCAATTAGTAACACTAATAAAACTACTTCAAGTGAACATTTTTTTGAAGTCTGATATTGAAAAGCAAAAAACTTTTGGACAAATGAGTTAGTTAGTGTAAGTTGTCAAAAAAAAACAAAAAAAAAAATTTTCCTGGAGAAATCCCAAAAAAAAAAAAATATGAATTTCAGTTGAGTGGTGTTTGCGTGAGTGTGGAATTTTAAAGTCTAAAAATATTAACCAGAGGAATGAAAATTATTAAGAACAGCTCGAAATGAAGAAAACGTTTTAAATATTTTCGAGGAAACCCAAGAATCAGTACAAAGCGACTGGCAAATCCAACACATGTCGCATTCGGTAGTATGGAAAATCGTGAAGAAGCAACAATTAGATTCATACCATAATCGACAAGTCTAGGACATTTTACCTCATGACTGGGCCTTACGTATGCAATTCTGTGAATGGCTTTTAGATGAGCATTACCAAGATCCCACGTTTTTGCAAAAATTATTTTCAGCGATGAGTCTATCTCTAATTCTTGTAGAGTTTTCAATATACACAATGAACGGGTTGGGTCGAAGAAAATCTCCTCATGCAGAAAGAGGAATGCTCATCAACATTCGTTCAAAATACATGCCTGGGCTGCAGCACTAGAAAATGAGTTCCTGGGTCATTATATTCTCCCTAGTAATTTAAATGGAGAAGCCAGTACTTATCAGCGAGACTTTTCGAATTTATAGAAGATATTCCCTTGGCCAGGAGACATACTCTGTGGTATATGCATGATAATTGCATTTCCTCATTAGAGTTGGCAATGTCGACAGTAGCTAGCAAAAGTGTTCCAAATCGCTGGATAGGTCGTGAGAATGATGATCCGATAAATTGACCACCAAGGTCACTGAATTTAAATCCTATGAATTATACAGTATGGGGTCAAATCAAAGGCATAGGCAATCAAGTTACGGAAGAGCAAAGCTTAACTGAGTTCTAATTTCATTTGAAAAAGATTGCGTCAGCGTGATAGCGAATGGTGAACATTTTAAAAAGTGAAAAAATTAGAATCTAAATAGACACTTTGTCTTTTTTTTTTTTTGACACGCTTTTATTAGCTTCACCTGTATGTTTGTTTGTTTGTAACCGACTTTCTTTGGACTCGATTTTGACCCACTTTAAACGGACAGATTTCATTGAAACTGTACACTTACGAAGAACCGGTAACAATACAATAATTTGATGAGTTTATATCATTATCCTGATCAGGATCCGCCAGAATTAAATAATTTCCTCGTACCTCTGCGTGAGAAAAAGGTAGCTTATTAATGTTAGTACATTCCGTGATTCTCAGTTCGTTCGTTAGCCGATCGGGCTAAGACGCAAGTCATGGTCGGCATAAAACGACAGACTCCTCGAACGTGAGTTTAAATCCGTCTGTAAAACGAAAAAAAAAATATATTTTTTTCAAAGTATCTATTGGATCGTGACAATATTATAATATCAGCATCAATAAGCAACATAAATATAGTTTAAAAAACTAAAAACACGCTTTTATAGCACATCAAACTAAAAGTGAAAAATAATTATTAATATAAACTGAAAATAATAATGAACGAAAAAATACTAGTATTATTGTGAAAAAAAGCGTGGGGTGCGCTTTGTGCCATATTTTTGCTATATCGAGCAACCCACGCTTTTTCACAATAATACTAGTATTTTTCGTTCATTACTGTTTTCAGTTTAATATTAATTATTTTTCACTTTTTAGTTTTGATGTGCTTTAAAGCGTGTTTTTGAGTTTTTTTAAACTATATTTTTGTCAAAGTATTGTGAAATAAAGCTGTTGTTGTTTCAGTTTCCATTATTTCATTTACATTTTGTAAATGTTACTTTTCTTTCATATTACAATTAATTTTAATTATCTTAGTCCGATATGGTTCTATCGTAAAAAAAATTAAGAATAATAAAGAACGTGAAAATCTCTCACTACAATGCATTTGAGCGCATGTAATCTAGTTTTCAAATCTATTTTATTCAAAAACGGGGAATCCTATCAATACAACACGAGTACCTTTTTCCACGTGGAAGACTGAAATTTCATAATTTCATATCAGACTAAAAAAATGACATGCAATAAAGTTGGGGACATATTTTCAAGGCAGGATAAGGATAATTGTAAATAATTGATATTTCTCTATATGTATAAATATCATCAAGTAGTGTTAAACAATATAAGAGGAAACTTCTGACCTATTCCTACTAATTAATTGAATAAAAAATGATTAAAATAATCGAATTAGTCTGCCACCACTTGACGTTTCCATCTTATCTCTTAAATTTACTAATAAAATTTTTAGTATAGTTGTCCAGTAGACTGTTGGACCATTGGAAACTCAACCTACTTCTAGTGGTCATCTTCTTGACAAACTTAACTGTAATGCCTTTGGAATGTATGCGAATGGCTTCTCCAAAACAATGAAGAGCCAATATTAGTCCATCTAATAGTAGAAAAATTCAGGGTTTTTATCAAAATATCCTTATAGTACTTGCTAGTCGCTAGAGATATACTGGCTATAAAGTAACGGTATTTGCCAGTAGCCAAAGTATATACTACCTATTGTTTAAAATACTCGACTTATATTCATCCGTTACTATACCTATTGTACCTACACCTATTCCAAAAGTCTCACTTTTGGTTTGGGTTAACTAACTACCCTGTCAACCCAAATCTTGTATCTAACCATATAATCTTTAGATAATACATGTTCCCCAGTAAATAAAAGTTATGTCAAATGTAGAGTCCATGTACTTTACCACCTCTGATTTAATGTCAACACTGAAAAGTCTTATCGCTTTATGCTATCTTCGTAAGTTTGTTACTTTACTGTTCCCCCAATATTTATAAAACACAATCATAGCTGTTATAAAATAAGCTTTTTATAAATTAGTCCAATATCAGTTATGTACCAATATTAATATTTTATTTTTATTTATACGGGGTGAGGACAATAGTGCGTCGGACCTCGATATCTCGAGTTCTTACGATAGCTAGACATTTTTAAAAAATTACAATTAAACTAGATAAAAAAGTCTATAACTGGAAATTATTTTCGAACATACAGGGCGAGCCAAGACGAAATTACAGGACCAAGTGCCTTTTTTTTAAATGGACTGCTATGTATATCAGTAAATTTTTTGAAGCCTCTTTCTAGGCTCTATTCATTCCTATATTATTATTGGCTATCTCCCAACCATTTTGATGTAATGAATTTTCTTGTTGAAATAAGGCCATCTGCAGATGGATATTAAAAAAAATCACCACAGTCACAATTATGGGGTTTAAGAAAAACTTATGTGAATACCAGTTACGGGACATCTAATTAATGTTTTTGAATCATTTTCATTTCTAAAAATGTCCAGGGTGGCTAAAAAATTAGTATTCAATTAAGAACTTTTTAAATTGAATTTTCTCAATTTTTTCAAATGGAACACTGTGTATATTTTCAACGATGTGATATAAAAATGAAAAACGAACATTTTTTGTAAGTACTTCCCAATGGCTAATTGCAACCATTTTCGTTTTATTGAGCAATAATTACAACATTCAAAAATAAACTTAAAAAAAGAGGTTTCTTCAAATAACTCAGTAGAAAAATTATAATAAATGTTCCACATGTTGGCCATTTTGATTATTTTATCTCTTGCACTTTTGGAAATGAGGTTCCCACTGTTCATAAAACTGCCGGTGTGATAGATCTAAAGGCAGTTATTATTCTTACCTTCATATTTTGTGCTGTTGTTGGTGTGCTCTCTATAAATAATTGCCTCCTCGTATTCCCATAAAAAGAAATCAATTTTTGTAAGATCTGGGGATCTATGAGGCCATTTAGTGGGTCCATTTCTTACAATCCATTGATGAGGGTATGTATTATTTAAGTGGTTTCTAACTGCATTTAAATAATGTGGTGGAACTACCATCTTGCTGACTCCACATCCTATTTCGAATTCTTCCAGGAGACTTCCAATAATTGTGGCAGATAGTTTTCCAAAAATGAAAATAAATAGCTCCAGTCAATGTACCATCAGAAAATATTGGCCCTATTACATGTTCTCAATAATTCCTCCCAAAACATTTATAGACCATCTGTGTTGATTATCAACTTACATAAAAAAGTGAGGATTTTCGGAAACATAATAATGGAAATTGTGCCTATTAACAAAATCCATTTTAATGAAAAGTTTCCTCATCAGTGAATAAAACATTATTGAAGAAGTCAACTTGCATTTTACCTCTAGCCCAATTACCAAATTGTAGACGCTTTTTGAAAATCGTCATCAAATAATTCCTGGTGCATTTGAATATGATATGCATGCAACTTATTTGTTTTTAAAGATTCAAACCCTAGAATATTACTTATTCCTACTAATGAGGGTCCACTTCTCTTTAGCGACTAACATGGGATTCTCAACCATTGCCAGCACCACAGAAAACTCATTTTCTTCGTTCACAACACGTTTTATTCTTTCACTTTTTTTATATTCGACATTTCCAGTTTCCAGAAATCTATCAAAGTTTTGGAAGCTGTAACATCAGGAAGCCTTCTTTCAGGATAACGTTGGTGATAAATTCTATTGGCAAATAAACAATTTCTGTCTGACTCGCCCAAAACAAAAGTCAAGTTCCGCTTTATTAAAATTCATATTGTAAAATTCCAAATATTTAGTTCAATACAAATTGTAACTAACGACCGATAAATGCTCCTTTATACACGACAATTTGTACCAAACTGAGGTTTTATTGCTTGTCGAATAACGAAAACAGCAAAAAAATGCACAAAAAAACATTACAGTAAAGGACTGGTTAAATACTATTTACTCATTTCAATGGAAATGGTCCCACTAAATGGCCCTCATTTCAAAATTACATAAAGACGTGTCAATCAAAATGGGCAACACGTTGAACACCTATTATAAATATTTCTAATGAATTATTTGAGGGAACCACTTTTTTTAAGTTTATTCTTGAATTTCTACATCACATCGTCGAAAAATATACAGGTGTTTCATTTGAAAAAATTGAGAAAATTCAATTTAAAAAGTTCTTAATTGAAAAATAACACTTATTTATTTATAAAACGAAAATGGTTGCAATTAGCCATAGGAAGTACTTACAAAAAATGTTCGTTTTTCATTTCTACATCACGTCGTTGAAAAATATACAGGGTGTTTCATTTGAAAAAATTGAGAGAAAGAGAATTCAATTTAAAAGTTCTTAATTGAAAAATAAACACTTATTTATTTATAAAACGAAAATAGTTGCAATTAGCCATAGGGAAGTACTTACAAAAAATGTCCGTTTTTCATTTTTACATCACATTGTTGAAAATATACAGGGTGTTCCATTTGAAAAATTGAGAAAATTCAATTTAAAAAGTTCTTAATTGAATACTAATTTTTGGCCACCCTGTACATCTTTAGGAAATGAGATTCAAAAACATTATTTAGATGTCTCGTAACTGATATTCACATAAGTTTTTCTAATAACCCATAATTGTGACTGTGGTGATTTTTTTAATATCCAGCTGCAGATGGCATTATTTCAACAAAAAAATTGATTACATCAAAGTGGTTGGGAGATAGCCAATAATAATATAGGGAATGAAGAGAGCTTAGAAAGAGGCTTCAAAAAATGTACTGATATACATAGCATTCCATTTAAATAAATAAATATAGTTTAAAAAATCTAAAAACACGCTTTTACAGCACATCAAACTAAAAAGTGAAAAATAATTATTAATATAAACTGAAAACAATAATGAACGAAAAATACTAGTATTATTGTGAAAAAAAGCGTGGGGCGCTCGATATACGAAAAATATGGCACAAAGCGCCCCACGCTTTTTTCACAATAATACTAGTATTTTTCGTTCATTATTGTTTTCAGTTTATATTAATAATTATTTTCACTTTTTAGTTTGATGTGCTTTAAAAGCGTGTTTTTTAGTTTTTTATTACTAGTTTACTTGCAATTTTTTAAAAAAATTTCTAGCTATCGTAGAACTCGAGATATCGAGGTCCGACGCACTATTGCCCCACCCTGTATATGAAGCCGTTTGTATTTTATATAAGACACAGTAATTTGTTTTAATCCCGTGTACATAAAATGGGTGTGGTTTCACTTTGATAATGATTACGTAATAAAATAGAGTCCACACATATTCTCCAGCATTAAAAATTGTAAACATGCACATTTGCCAGAGGAAGTGGTGAAATTATACTGACAGAGGCATTTTTATTGTAAACTTACATAAAATACCTATACAAAACAAACGGGCCCCCCGAATTATTAAAATTTTAATAATAATTTAATTAATGGAAATAAAATTAGTTTTTTCTCCACAATTTCCAAGGTACACAATCGATGGTAGACCCATCAACACTGCTTGAAATAGCAATTTTATTACATTAGAAAGCTCAGATCAGAAATATGTCGGCAGCAGACGCCGGAATATAGCCGTAGGCCAAGCACAGATCACAGATTTGGTTATTTCCTAACCTAAATACTTTTAATGAGGTAGGGTTGATCAAAAATAAATCAAGTGAATTCAGAATTAACAATTATTAATTATTGTTGTCCCCAAAATCGATATAATTTAGTAATAATTTATAATGTTATGATCTTAATTTAAATATAGGTATGAAGAAATATTTGGGTGTAAGAAAAAATTAATTGACAGCCCTGCATTCAATGTCATGTCATTAAAGGGAGAAGGATAAAAATTGTTTTTAAAGATCTTTGGTGTTCTTAACCACTCTTGGGTTGTTCAAGAGGGTTTGAGCATCCTTAGGTAATCCGCAACTCAGGCAAGTTTTCCCTTAAAATTTGCACTGTCATTGACTTCGGAATGACAGTAAATATTTATTTATCCACATTCTTAAATCATTCTGTAATATACTTTTACATTTTACGTTATTTTCAGCACTATATTGCATAAAATATTTTGTAACAGATTTGTACGGCTGTTTCATTAAAAAAAAATGGTATGTCGCTGTCTTCAAGTGGATTTAGTTCATTACAAACAGTGTGTAGAGAGGAATTATTTCAGCTGTGTCACTTGAGTTTCCAGTAATACTACATGTGTCATCTATACGTGAAATTGTTTTTTCTTTATTGAAAAGGATAACCTCAACTCGTTCAACAGCGTCAACAATTGTTCTGCCTTTTGTCTGTAGGATAAATCTGAATATCTATTTCTTGGCATATTAAGTAGATTTAAATGAATTGAACAAATTGTAAACGTGCACAAAACTAATAGCAGTTGAAGAAAACAGAAACTGACAAACATACTGTTATTTTAGGTGACGTGACTGGTTAACGATATGCACATAAATGTATTGTGTACCAGAAATCATGCATATAACATTTATCACTAATATATTTCATTATTTTATTAAACAATATAAATTTTATAAAAAAAGTATCTTATCATTATAAAGTTATGATAAAACACCGGTATTTGCAGGACATTACAATTTTTGTAAATTATACAAACTTGTTACATTTTACCGTGAAATGGGGTAACTAAACTATTATCAATAACTTTTCTGCTTTTTATCTAGAGCAACCGTGTCTGACAGATGATTGAGGCAGGTATAGGTCTATCAGATTCTAAAATATTAGACCAATTACTTTAAAAATAATTACAAGAGAAAATAAAAATGGGTGATCAATCTCATACCCGGGTTTGGGGTGAGATTGATCACCTCATTCTGATATCATGAAACAGCTTTACATCTACATAGAAACGGTCAAATTTTATCAAGCCAGTTGCTGGGAATTGTTTCCGGGGCAAGATTGATCATGCGGGGTGAGATTAATCATTACGAAATTCATAATCAGGAGTCTTAATATTTGGTTTATTGATAGAAATGGATATTATAAAACAGTAAAAACGTACATCAAAGAATAGAACTGGAAATCGTGCCTTTCAAGGCAAATAGAATGAAATCTAACATTCTTTATGTTTATATCGCTTTGAAAATGGTATTTTGTAATTCTCTGTGATGTTTTCTCACACTTTGGGTCTGGTAAGATCGCCAAAATATCTTTTAGGTGAACTGTTGATACATCATCTTCGACAAGTTTAAATATTCTTCTTGACTGAGCGGACTTTAGTCCAACTACTTTAAATTCATAATCATCTAAAACATTTTTGATAAGACAGACGTAGCTGTTTTTTTTCTTGAGCCGGGTAAGAATTTAACCATCACAAATTTGTCAATCATATTGTTATCTAAGGTTGGTTGGATGTACTCTAGAGGTTCGCCTTCATCTGAGCTTATATCACCATTGGTCTCGTCATCAATTAACTCCAGAGTCACACTTACATCTTCACTTTATGAGTATTGAACACTGGAGTCGGCAACACTTTTTCCAGGTTCTATAAGCATTTTCTTTTGCCTAGATGGTGGTTTCGTGACAGTGTATTTTTTAACTCAAAAATTCTGTGAGTCTATCTGTGACTTCTGTTTCCACATTAACTGCAACACTATCATCGGGAAGTTTTCGTAACACTCGGTCAGGATTAAGGGCACTAGGCCATAAGCTTCGAATCCAGAAATCAAATTCCGTTTAATGGCACTTTTTTCTTTAGAAACATTCTTTGGTGGAACCTCGTCCGTGTTATTAAAACATCGTTTTAGTAAAACGGGAAATTCGTTTTTTGGAATTCCAGATGTTTTTCTGTTTCTCATTTTCCACGCTGTTAATGTCTTTCGTCAGCTTTGCTTAAATGGGCGGAAAAATGCAACATTCAGCGGTTGGCATAGGTGCGTACAATTAGGCGGGAGACACACAAACGAAGTATTGTGTTCTTCACACTTCCCTCAAAACATCTGGGTTAAAATGTGACGCCAGATTATCTCCTAAAACACTTTTCGCCCATCCAGTCTTTTTTGCATTTGGCAGGGAAAATTGTAGAAACCATTCGTTAAAAGTGGATATATCTATCCATCCGTGAGACGTACGATTGTATGGGGTTCCCCGGGAACAGCAAATCATGTTACAACGTGGATATCCTTTAGGTCCATTTTGTCGTACAGCTGTCCCATAAGTTTTTCAGCTTTGTATATCACATAAGACGGGAATAGTGTGCCCGATGCTGAACCGCATATCATTAAGGATGTTGCCGGATTTAGAATGATGGCAGACATTTTCCATAATTTTGTACCCCTGCGAGAAATGCACAACTTCTTTCCTGGATCGTCTGGAACACTGGATTTGTCGTAGTTGAAGAAGTTGTCAGGTGGAACTCCTTCCCCCTGTCTCAGCGCAGGTTATTAAAACAGTCTTTAATCACACCAAGGGTTACCTGGCTCCGTTTAGCACTAATGTTGGAGGCAAAACTCTTTCCAGCGGCATTTTTATGTCTTCTAAAGAAACCCGTGATCCAGTTAGGACCTGGCAAGTTTTCGCTGAAACGATGTATGACTCTGCCCATTTTATCCAAATAGCTTTTTTACGAACATTCGGACGTCTTGAGGTGGTAAGGGAAAGCCCAGTCAGAGGATTTAAGTATACTGGACAAAATTGCCTCTTCTTCATTCGCTGTCAACACTGTTTGCCCACCAGTCGTCTTGTTCTACGCTCATGGAATCTATTATGATGAGTATCGTAAGCTACAATGTGTGTCCTGGCTGCTGCAAGTATAGGCAGTACTCCATTTACAACATCGTTGAGAGCATTTTCTATTTGTTCTTGTGAAAAATTCCCATAACTTCTGCTACCAAGCTTCTTTTGTATGATCTACCTATCTTGCATTTTCAACCTGCTACAATAGAGCAATATAATTATTTATTCATATAGACAAATTTGTCTATAGGACCAAGGGTGAGATTGATCTCCTGATGCTTACTGTGATCAATCTCGTCCCGATGTATTTTTTGAGGTTATTACATAAAAATAGAAATATTTTCTGACCTGCGGCTTTGAAGACAGCCTTCCCAATGGATGAATTTATCGTTTCTTGGGGTACACGGTGCTGAATAGGCGTAAATAGATTTACAGTAACTAAAAGTTGTCAACTCCATCAAATGAGCGATTTTTCACTGTTTAATGTTGGTTTACTCTCAAACATATAGCAGCTTGACCACAGCGCAAGAACGACTGAATCAGCATATGACATACTCACACTAATAAAAGCCGAGAAACTGGTGGCTTCAAGTGCCAACATGGCGTGAAAATTTGAATGTATTCGCGGAAACACTGAGTGATCAATTTCGCTCCGTGAAATCAATCTCACCCCATTTCACGTTAGCTTAATATTAACAGAACCTTAGTATGCGCCCAATATGAACCGTTACTTAGCATTGATAATATAAATTAACATAAATATTATAAATTTGTGTTTCATATGTTTTGTAAATGATTATTTTATAAATATTACGTAAATACTGTTTCACGTATATGACATGACTCTTGCGTAACAAAGATGGAACATTACCACATAATGAACATGTTAAAAATAGTGGGCACAAATACGAAAGTAGGACAACATTTTGTTATAAAACAAGTTTCTTTTTTAACACGCTTTTATTAGCTTCACCTGTATGTTTTGCTTGCTTGTTTGCTTGTTTGTTTGTAACCGACTCTTGGACTCGATTTTGACCCACTTTAAACGGACAGATTTAATTTAAACTTTGTAGACTTACGAACAACCGGTAACAATACAATAATTTGATAAGTTTATATCATTATCCTGATCAGGATCGCCAGTCCTTTCCTCACGTATCCTGTGCGTGAGAGCAAAGGGCTTAATATGTAAGTACATTCCATGATTGTCAGTTAGATCGGTGGTCGAGCGGGCTAAGGCAGTAGACGCGAAACGACAGACTCCTCGGGCGTGAGTTCAAATCCCACGGCTGAAATAAAAAAAATTTTTTTTTTCAGAAATATCTGTTGGATCGTAATATGCTATAATATCAGCATCAATAAGCAATATAAATATAGTTTAAAAAAAACTAAAAAAACACGCTTTCATATCACATCAAACTAAAAAGTGAAAAATAAATATAGTTTAAAAAAACTAAAAAACACGCTTTTAAAGCACATCAAACTAAAAAGTGAAAAATAATTATTAATATAAACTGAAAACAATAATGAACGAAAAATACTAGTATTATTGTGAAAAAAGCGTGGGCGCTTTGTGCCATATTTTTCGTATATCGAACAACCCACGCTTTTTTCACAATAATACTAGTATTTTTCGTTCATTATTGTTTTCAGTTTATATTAATAATTATTTTTCACTTTTTAGTTTGATGTGCTTTAAAAGCGTGTTTTTTAGTTTTTTTTAAACTATATTTATTAAATATTTTAAATATATGAAGGAAATTTGCTTTTTAATGTTTCAAAAATATTTTATTAGAAACTCTACACGTGTTTCGGCTTTTTAGGCCTTTGTCAAGAGTACAGGGAATACTGAACAGTAAAATTACATCGTATGTCTGTCTGTATCCGTGCATCTACATATGTATGAATTAATGTATTTATTAAATATCATCTAGTTATATAACCACTACAAGTTTGGTTGACTGGGTAATAACCTCAACGCTAGTTACCGATCGAGACCGAGGACTCATTATTAATATTTTGTTATGTTTTTATATTATTACATTTTATTTTGTTGATGAAAATATTTTTTTGTTATGTTTATTATTGTTTATTTTTATATTATAGAAAAACATTTTATTTTGAAAAACTTTTAGTTCTCTATAACATGATTGAGCCAATCATATTACAGAGAAATAAAATTCTTTCAAAATAATTCTTTAGAATATAATAATCAAAATGCAAATAAGTGATTTCAAAATCAACGCTATAATACGTCAGAAATAGTGTAAATATTTTTCTCTTTAAAAAACAGTAAAAGTACCGAATACGAGTACAAATTAAAGGATATTTGTATCAAAAAGTAATTAATTATTAAAGTATCCAAAATTAACTACTCGCCACTTAAAAAAAATGGTTTGAAAGCAACATTATAATTTGAGGAAATACTAAATATGGAAACTTTTGGGGAAGTTGTTGCAGTATCATATTATTAAAATGAGAATCGCTTTTCTGCTGTTTTACTGAGATTTATTGACATTATAATTTTATACATACAGAAATATATATGGATATTGTGGATAATGAGGATAAAAAAGGACTGAGCGAATGTAAATTTGACTTTGGACAATATTTTCAAGATTTATTGGTAATATTTCAAACAACATCGATGTGGAATAAATGACATCTCATTAATTTATTTTATTTTGAATGGGATATTAGGTCCTAGGGTACCTTTCGTCACACATGTTTAGATTTTAAAGTAGTAGGAATTCGGCAGTCTCCCGAACTTTCTTGTTGAAATTTTATGGATGGTCATTCTGAAGAAATTTCAAATAATTTTAAAATCTGACATTTTTTTATACTTTTCTTGTGGATGTTTGTAAATGCTACATCAATAAAATAAATGCTAATGAAATGATAAAGTGACTAATGGACTTTTAATAATTAGGCAAGTGGTAAGGTCAAAATTTCAATCGTATAACGACCTCTTGATGAAATTTAAATTTAAGTTCAATAGACTCTAAATATTCTTGTTAAATTATTATAATTACAATTTTTCAACTTAATTATATAAAACTTTTGTTACCTACCTACAAACATACAATGGCATAGTAATTATGGTTATCTGACATAATTTGTTACGAAAGTCAATCATCTATCGTTAATAAATGTATCAACAAAAAGATAAATAAGATAAAATTTCTTTTAAGTTTTAACATACAACACATTTTTAATATTTTGAATATATCCCATAAATACTATTTAATTTTATTTTATTTTCATTAGTACTAGTGTGTTATTTATCTAATTCTCATTTTGCATTTTCAAAAAAAAAAACCAAAGAATTATTTTACGTATTTGAAAAAAACCGCACAATTTTATCTTATTGCTAGGTAATAGTGATAGAAACTATCGAATAAAAACTATAGAATAATTCGATAGTTGGTACTTATTTGAATAATTCGATAGTTGAATTACGAATGATTGAATTTAAAAAAAATGTTGGATTTAAGAATGGATTGGATAGAGGTTATAAATATACATAGACGGGGACGGTATTTTATTCATAGATAAGAGACACATTTTATTATGTGATACGATAAACAGTGTAAACAACAAAATAAACGAAACGTAACTGCGAACTGACTGTTGACATATGGATACAAAGCTATGTTGGTTCTGATTCTAATGACCCATTTCTTAGACGAGATATGAAACTCAGCAGAATTAATTAGCTAGTTAACAATATCATTCAGATGAAGTTTTCTAAAAAGTTCTAATTGAATGAATTTATTCGAATGAATCCATTCGATAGTTGTAATCATTCATTCAGTAATAATTCGATCGTTTAAATTAATCGATAGTGCCCATGACTACTAGATAAGTTCTTGAAAAAAATGTTTTTATAGATGTATGTACGTACGTGCTAGTCAACGATTCTATCTTGGCACTTGAGTTCGGATGTGCAGTGGTCTAAACCCCGCCCTTTCACTGTAAAGCGATTTGGTTCGTCTCTGTCCACACTAGCGATATTTTGTCTTTCTCTGCGCCGCCAAGTACCAAGCTACAATCGTTGAGTAGTAGATTACATTCTCTCATTATATGCATACTTCTCTCGTTGCCGTTACACTGAATATAGAATTATGTTTTTCGTTTTATTTTCCAGAGTCTATAAATTTTAAGTAGCATCACATCTAACGAAAATATTCGCGACCTTTTCAATTTAATCTAACCTCATTGTTTGGTTTACGTTCGATTGGCTTTCATTCATTATCTGCAACCAATAAATACAACATAATTTTGTCTTATTCCATTCCCATTCTCAAGAAAATTGACAAACACACAGTCTTTTAAAATAAGCAACTTTTGTATTTATTTCTGAAATAAAACGTAAAACGCCATTGCATCCTGTATATTTTCTGGTACCAAAAATAAACAAGACTTACAGAATAGATTAATATTTTTTATGCGCGAGAAAAGAAATAAGGATATGCTGCAACATATATATTTAACAATAATAACTCAACTTAGATTTATATATGAATTTAAAAGCTAGTTGATTATAATCAGTGCCAAAGAAACATAATAGGTAAGTATTTATTCTTAGTTCCTATATATACTTAGGCTATTATTTATATTTACAATGAAATACTAGTTTTTGTTTACTTAGGTGCAGAACTAAATAAACCTGACAGAATAATTTAGAGAACGGAAATTAAGTTTGTTTATTAAAATCGTGTTATATACGTACTTTAGAAACCGGCGCATTTTATTAACCAATGCTGATAAAAAAAGTAAATTTTGATTAAAACATTTTTTCTACTACTCTTAGAAAATGATTATTTTATTGTCATTCTAGTCTACTACTCTTACAAAATGCCTATTTTATTATGATTCTAGTCCTGGAATATTATTATTTTTCAGATACGGAAACACAAAATAGGGCAAAAATTTTTATTTATTATATTTTTATAACATATATGAGATATTTTAACACTAGTAGATGACGTTCATATACAATTTTCATTGCATCATATGGACGCCAGATGAAGACGTATCCAAAGAAATAGCCGTTACGTTTGTTGTATCTTTTCCATTTGTTTTGATTATGTTCGCAGTGCTTTCCTTTTCTCCCAACATTTTTGTGGCTAATATGTCTTTTACTTTCAATGAATACTTCAGCAACACTCTCATCCACCATGCTGCTTGAGTGTTGACATATCAATTTTTGCAATGGCCAGTGTATTTTTCAGGATTTGGTAAACCAAGAAATGCAACAATTTGTTATGGTTTATGTGCATATACCATATTTTTACCCAATAACGAATTGCTGATGATCAGTATGCTGAGAACAATGGTAAGTACAATTTTTAATAGATTTAACCCATCAATATTTCCATCTGTTATTGTTAATTCACATGGAAGCTTAGCTTCGGTATTTGGTAGATTAATTTTAATAAATGATCCTAAATCTTCAACGTTTTACATACCCATGTATAAGAGCTGTTCATAACTCCGACATGCTCCAGATACACCAATAATCAATGTAACCTATAAAAAATAAAGTAAGTGTTTTACAAGAGAGTTTTCAAGCTGTTATTGCATTACCTTTATGCTTTATCATTAAAACAAAGAAGGTTTAGTGCCATATTCCTCAAAAAGAAACAATTATGCAGCTACGGACACGTGTTTCGGAGTTATTGCCCCTCATCAGCGTAGCGTAGCTAAGGAATTGGATCTACGATGGGATAGATCAGGAACAAGAACTAAAATAAGGCTGGAAAGTACAGTACACAGTACTCAATTAGTGTCTTCATGTTCCCATGTGCCACATTTAGGGCCTCGATGAGCACAGTCAACACACAGAGCTCTATGTGTACTGCTCATTTCCACCTGGCACATACAAATAAAACAAGATAGATTTATTGGGGTTCGAAATAAAACAAAGAAGGTTTAGTGCCATATTCCCCAAAAAGAAACAATTATGCAGCTACGGACACGTGTTTCGGAGTTATTGCCCCTCATCAGCGTAGCGTAGCTAAGGAATTGGATCTAGGATGGGGTAGATCAGGAACAAGAACTAAAATAAGGCTGGAGAGTACAGTACACAGTACTTAATCTATCTTGTTTTATTTGTATGTGCCAGGTGGAAATGAGCAGTACACATAGAGCTCTCCGTGTTGACTGCGCTCATCGAGGCCCTAAATGTGACACATGGGAACATGAAGACACTAATTGAGTACTGTGTACTGTACTTTCCAGCCTTATTTTAGTTCTTGTTCGTGATCTATCCCATCTTAGATCCAATTCCTTAGCTACGGTACGCTGATGAGGGGCAATAACTCCAAAACACGTGTTCGTGGCTGCATAATTGTTTCTTTTTGGGGAATATGGCACTAAACCTTCTTTGTTTTATTTCGAACCCCAATAAATCTATCTTGTTTTATCATTAAAGTTGGTTATCTGCATCTATTTATTTCATCATTGGTGAATATTGTTTATATCTAAGGTCAGTTACCTTTTCAAACATGTTATTAAAGTTGCAAATTTACTGATACCCACATTTTCTTTTTGTGGTAGTTGTTATCCTCAGAATTGAATACTGACACTACATAGCTGAAGGTTTTTGAAATTGGGTTTTTTCAGAAAAATATGCCAGAATAGCTTTTTAATTTTTTAGTTTCTTCGTTTAGCACCACCGATGCTTCTGATTTTTCATGTAACAAATTCGAGATTTTTGCATCTGAAATATTTTCAGTATGTGATGAAAAACTATCTAAATCACTCATTCTGATTTCTTCATAAAAGAGTCTTTTTGCAAGATTATATATCTATCGACTAGCGAATTTTGTAAAAGCTAATATGCATTAATTTACACACAATAATGAAATCTATAATTTCTCAACAAGAGGTTGAAACGATCTGCGTATTATACAGGGTGTTCCTAAATATCATGTACATATGCAAGGGGATAATTCTTTGGCTTATTTCATGACTGAAAGTTTGTATAAACATAGGTCCGCAAACGCTTCTTTACTAATCTACAGGTTGTTGAAATTTGAAGATTTTTTTTGACATTTTTACGAGATTATAACGATTATTTAAAACACATATGTAGACACAAGTTACGATTTCAAATGCGACCTGTCAAAGTTAATAACAACAAGATATTATTCAAATCAAACTGGAGCCTACAGAACCATTTTAAAAATTTTCAATTTTATCTAGCTAATTGCAGAAAATAGTTTTTTATTTTTTATCTCGGTAACGGTGGCATATACGAAAAAACTACAAGAGAGCAAAAAGTTTCTAAATAAAACAGAAAATTCATATTGTATTTTAGAATCTACCAGCGGCGCATCGAAAAAAAGTTCAGGGGGGAGAAAAAGGGCATGACCCCTGAAAAAAAATCTTCCTGTAGATTCTCACAACCATTTGGCATGCTTAATGATGTAAGCCCTACAGCATAACCTATATCCCAAATTTTACCTAAATATCTCATAAACTGCAGGAGCTATAAAGAAAAAAATAAAAATAATCAAATTTCAACACCGTGTAGATCAGTAAAGAAGCGTTTGCGGACCTATATTTATATAAACTTTCAGTAATGAAATAAGCCAAAGAATTACCCTCTTGCGTATGTACATGATACTTAGGAACACCCTGTATAATTTATATAATTTTTCCTTCCCCTCTGTCTGGGAGGTCTGTAATAATCAAAGAAATAAACAAATAATGTATTTATGTATAATTTAGTATTTATTATATGATACTTTTTATATATTGTTAACTATACCTTTAACAATGCTGATGTTCACTTGTTTGAATTAATAGCAATAAAGATTATGATTATGAGTATGAACGAGCACAAACTAACATTCACTTAATTTTATTTATAACAAGCTTATTTTTGTTCACATCCCTAGTTAACAAGATCGAAAACTCTACCTTAAGGTGCAAAGACAGTTTGACTTCAGAACATTATTTGGTGCCATATGGAAACCAGGAAACCATAATAAAGACATCTTGGATCGTGAAAGGTAGTCCACTATCTTGGATTTTATGTGCAATTCACGAGTCGCTGTATCTATGTGACGCCTGATCCAATTCCAATTCCAAACAATTTTATTTTTTAATTTTCATATACAAAAATTCCTCTCGAATATCCGCGCCCAGAGCCAGCCAAACATCCACGTGCATGTAGCATCGCATTGATAAACTGAATGAGGACGGAGTTCGGAGGGACTGAAAAGAATTGAACAAAACAAAAAGGTGGGGTGCCAACTCCCATTGTCTATTCGACAATTTATTTGGCTTTAAAACTAAAACAGAACGATCAAAAATAACATTTAAAAATAATTAATGGTTTTAGTACTTAAAATTAGAGCTAATAATCGGCGCGAAGCACTGATAAATTTTGATTGCTTTTGAAGGGAAAATTAACAATTCAAAAAACCCTTCTGAATGCAATTCTGAAAAGAGCGGCTAAGTGTGATCCGCTAAATTTCTAATTATTAAAAAAATATAATATGTTTATACATATATATATATATATATATATATATATATATATATATATATATATATATATATATATATATATATATATATATATATATATATATATATAATAGACGCGGGTTTAATTACATTACAGTAAAAAAAACAATGATTCAACGGGTACGCCCGCATAAAGAAAATTGCACGGTGGAAAATGCATAAATTGCAAATGGCAGAAAGATGCAAACCGTGGACACGTGTTTCTGACTAATTGGTCTTCATCAGCACGGTGTAGCTGAGTTAAAATGATGAACAAAACTCAAAAAAGACACTAAAGGAAAACCACTGACAGGGAGCCAGTCGCACCTTTGTGGCTTCCACTTGGATGGCTCCGGTATGGGAGCGTCGTCCAAGCATCGCACACGCGGGCAACTATAGCAACCTGCGTGGGATTCCGGACCCAAGAAAATGAATATGAACAGAGAAAGGAGTTAGACGCGGGTTTAATTACATTACAGTAAAAAAAACAATGATTCAACGGGTACGCCCGCATAAAGAAAATTGCACGGTGGAAAATGCATAAATTGCAAATGGCAGAAAGATGCAAACCGTGGACACGTGTTTCTGACTAATTGGTCTTCATCAGCACGGTGTAGCTGAGTTAAAAATGATGAACAAAACTCAAAAAAAGACACTAAAGGAAAACCACACTGACAGGGAGCCAGTCGCACCTTTGTGGCTTCCACTTGGATGGCTCCGGTATGGGAGCGTCGTCCAAGCATCGCACACGCGGGCAACTATAGCAACCTGCGTGGGATTCCGGACCCAAGAAAATGAATATGAACAGAGAAAGGAGTTAGACGCGGGTTTAATTACATTACAGTAAAAAAAACAATGATTCAACGGGTGTAATTAAACCCGCGTCTAACTCCTTTCTCTGTTCATATTCATTTTCTTGGTCCGGAATCCCACGCAGGTTGCTATAGTTGCCCGCGTGTGCGATGCTTGGACGACGCTCCCATACCGGAGCCATCCAAGTGGAAGCCACAAAGGTGCGACTGGCTCCCTGTCAGTGGTTTTCCTTTAGTGTCTTTTTTTGAGTTTTGTTCATCATTTTAACTCAGCTACACCGTGCTGATGAAGACCAATTAGTCAGAAACACGTGTCCACGGTTTGCATCTTTCTGCCATTTGCAATTTATGCATTTTCCACCGTGCAATTTTCTTTATGCGGGCGTACCCGTTGAATCATTGTTTTTTTTTACTGTAATGTAATTAAACCCGCGTCTAACTCCTTTCTCTGTTCATATTCATTTTCTTGGGTCCGGAATCCCACGCAGGTTGCTATAGTTGCCCGCGTGTGCGATGCTTGGACGACGCTCCCATACCGGAGCCATCCAAGTGGAAGCCACAAAGGTGCGACTGGCTCCCTGTCAGTGGTTTTCCTTTAGTGTCTTTTTTGAGTTTTGTTCATCATTTTAACTCAGCTACACCGTGCTGATGAAGACCAATTAGTCAGAAACACGTGTCCACGGTTTGCATCTTTCTGCCATTTGCAATTTATGCATTTTCCACCGTGCAATTTTCTTTATGCGGGCGTACCCGTTGAATCATTGTTTTTTTTACTGTAATGTAATTAAACCCGCGTCTAACTCCTTTCTCTGTTCATATTCATTTTCTTGGGTCCGGAATCCCACGCAGGTTGCTATAGTTGCCCGCGTGTGCGATGCTTGGACGACGCTCCCATACCGGAGCCATCCAAGTGGAAGCCACAAAGGTGCGACTGGCTCCCTGTCAGTGGTTTAATTTAGTGTCTTTTTTGAGTTTTGTTCATCATTTTAACTCAGCTACACCGTGCTGATGAAGACCAATTAGTCAGAAACACGTGTCCACGGTTTGCATCTTTCTGCCATTTGCAATTTATGCATTTTCCACCGTGCAATTTTCTTTATGCGGGCGTACCCGTTGAATCATTGTTTTTTTTACTGTAATGTAATTAAACCCGCGTCTAACTCCTTTCTCTGTTCATATTCATTTTCTTGGGTCCGGAATCCCACGCAGGTTGCTATAGTTGCCCGCGTGTGCGATGCTTGGACGACGCTCCCATACCGGAGCCATCCAAGTGGAAGCCACAAAGGTGCGACTGGCTCCCTGTCAGTGGTTTTCCTTTAGTGTCTTTTTTGAGTTTTGTTCATCATTTTAACTCAGCTACACCGTGCTGATGAAGACTAATTAGTCAGAAACACGTGTCCACGGTTTGCATCTTTCTGCCATTTGCAATTTATGCATTTTCCACCGTGCAATTTTCTTTATGCGGGCGTACCCGTTGAATCATTGTTTTTTTTTACTGTAATGTAATTAAACCCGCGTCTAACTCCTTTCTCTGTTCATATTCATTTTCTTGGGTCCGGAATCCCACGCAGGTTGCTATAGTTGCCCGCGTGTGCGATGGTTGGACGACGCTCCCATACCGGAGCCATCCAAGTGGAAGCCACAAAGGTGCGACTGGCTCCCTGTCAGTGGTTTTCCTTTAGTGTCTTTTTTGAGTTTTGTTCATCATTTTAACTCAGCTACACCGTGCTGATGAAGACCAATTAGTCAGAAACACGTGTCCACGGTTTGCATCTTTCTGCCATTTGCAATTTATGCATTTTCCACCGTGCAATTTTCTTTATGCGGGCGTACCCGTTGAATCATTGTTTTTTTTATATATATATATATATATATATATATATATATATATATATATATATATATATATATATATATATATATATATATATATATATATATATATCTATATATATATATATATATATATATATATATATATATATATATATATATATATATATATATATATATATATATATATATATATATATATATATATATATATATATATATATATATATATATATATATATATATATATATATATATATATATATATATATATATATAATAAAATATTTATATATATTTTTATAGCAATTGTGTTCTTGGGATTTTTGGTTCTTTAATGATGTGAATGAAAGTCTAAATTGTTTATTTATTCATAAACACATTTTACAAACGTTTCGGTGGCTGTTTTCCACCTTTTTCAATGCAATGACTAAAATATAAAGCAATTTAAAATTTTTCTACATTTTTAATTATTATTGAAATATCTTACCTTAAACGAAAAAATAAACTGATGTGGCACTTTATACTTTAACGTACAATAATGTTACTTAATTAATAATTTGTGCGTATAGCGAGCACATCACTTTTTACTGTTTTATACTAACCGACGATGTTTTTCGGTTTACAACTAAGTTTGAACTAAAATCTTGAACTGGGGTGGCTTGTAATTTGTAAAATTTCCAATGCCTGTAACATGTGTTTTTTACCTAAATTTTAAAAGTTTTAAGAATCTGTTGACTTAGATTGCTGTGGCAGTGGTGTATTTCTAATTTTTTTGTAAGGGCAGCTACTATTTTGTTTGGTTAATTTTGAGTAAGTTATTGTAGATTTTGTTTAAATTTTGTGTGTCTGTTTTGTCATTTATTGTTTTTTGGGTTTTTTTTATTTCAATCATTTCTAAGATTTCTCTTTTTTTGGTGTGGTTTTCTGTAGCTAATATTTTTGTTTTGTCGAAGTCGAATTTGTGTTTTGTTGTCTGTGTATGTTTCGTGAGTGCTGTTTTATTAATTTTATCATACTTGTGGGATTGGATTCTTTTTTCTAGATGTTGGGAAGTTTGGCCTATGTATACTTTGTCACAGTTTTCACATGGTATTTCATAAACTACGTGGGTTTTTTTTTTGGGGTAGGTGTTTTACTCTTGAGTGTACTGAAATTAGATTTTAACAAGTTATGTCCTTTGTGGCTAATGTTTATGTCATGTTTTTTTAATTTTTTTCCTATTTATTCTGACAGTCCTTTTGTGTACGGGATGGATACGTAAGTACGTTCGGAATTATTTGTTGTAGTTTGTGCATTTTTGTTGTACAATTTATTTATTCGTTTTTTAAAGATTGTATTAATGAACCTGTCAGGATATTTGTTTTTTGTGAGGGCTGTTTTGGCTTTTTTAATTGCCTCTTGTCTGTATTCAGGATCTGAAAGGGTGATGGCTCGATCGGCAATGCCTATAACTACACTTTTTTTTTTTGGGATATAGGATGATTTGATGTGAAATTTATGTATCTTTCTGACCATGTGCTTTTGGTAAACCATTGTGTCCTAATTGTACTGTTTGTCTTTATTAAAGTTAGATCTAGGAAGTTTAGTCTATTGTCATTTTCTATTTCTATCGTGAATTGTAGTTTGTTATGGTATGAGTTAAATAAGTCGAGAATGTAATTTATTTTGTCGTGTGGTAAAAGTGTTATACAGTCGTCAACATATCTGTAGAAGAATGGAATTTCGCAGTTTATTTTTGGGATTATTGTACTTTCTAGGTCCTCAAGTACAAGTTGTGCAATTACACTAGATATTGAAGCTCCCATGGCACATCCCTCTATTTGTTGGTAAAACTTATCTTTATATTGGAAATATGTTTATGTGAGAGCGTAGTCTAAACCTTCTAGGGATTCAATATCTAGTGTAATTGCACAACTTGTACTTGAGGACCTAGAAAGTACAATAATCCCAAAAATAAACTGCGAAATTCCATTCTTCTACAGATATGTTGACGACTGTATAACACTTACCACACGACAAAATAAATTACATTCTCGACTTATTTAACTCATACCATAACAAACTACAATTCACGATATAAATAGAAAATGACAATAGACTAAACTTCCTAGATCTAACTTTAATAAAGACAAACAGTACAATTAGGACACAATGGTTTACCAAAAGCACATGGTCAGAAAGATACATAAATTTCACATCAAATCATCCTATATCCCAAAAAAAAAAGTGTAGTTATAGGCATTGCCGATCGAGCCATCACCCTTTCAGATCCTGAATACAGACAAGAGGCAATTAAAAAAGCCAAAACAGCCCTCACAAAAAAACAAATATCCTGACAGGTTCATTAATACAATCTTTAAAAACGAATAAATAAATTGTACAACAAAAATGCACAAACTACAACAAATAATTCCGAACGTACTTACGTATCCATCCCGTACACAAAAGGACTGTCAGAACAAATAGGAAAAAATTAAAAAACATGACATAAACATTAGCCACAAAGGACATAACTTGTTAAAATCTAATTTCAGTACACTCAAGAGTAAAACACCTACCCCAAAAAAACCCACGTAGTCTATGAAATACCATGTGAAAACTGTGACAAAGTATACATAGGCCAAACTTCCCAACATCTAGAAAAAGAATCCAATCCCACAAGTATGATAAAATTAATAAAACAGCACTCACGAAACATACACAGACAACAAAACACAAATTCGACTTCGACAAAACAAAAAATATTAGCTACAGAAAACCACACCAAAAAAAGAGAAATCTTAGAAATGATTGAAATAAAAAAAAACCCAAAAACAATAAATGACAAAACAGACACACAAAATTTAAACAAAATCTACAATAACTTACTCAAAATTAACCAAACAAAATAGTAGCTGCCCTTACAAAAAAATTAGAAATACACCACTGCCACAGCAATCTAAGTCAACAGATTCTTAAAACTTTTAAAATTTAGGTAAAAAACACATGTTACAGGCATTGGAAATTTTACAAATTACAAGCCACCCCAGTTCAAGATTTTAGTTCAAACTTAGTTGTAAACCGAAAAACATCGTCGGTTAGTATAAAACAGTAAAAAGTGATGTGCTCGCTATACGCACAAATTATTAATTAAGTAACATTATTGTACGTTAAAGTATAAAGTGCCACATCAGTTTATTTTTTCGTTTAAGGTAAGATATTTCAATAATAATTAAAAATGTAGAAAAATTTTAAATTGCTTTATATTTTAGTCATTGCATTGAAAAAGGTGGAAAACAGCCACCGAAACGTTTGTAAAATGTGTTTATGAATAAATAAACAATTTAGACTTTCATTCACATCATTAAAGAACCAAAAATCCCAAGAACACAATTGCTATAAATATATATATATATATATATATATATATATATATATATATATATATATATATATATATATATATATATATATATATATATATATATATATATATATATATATATATATATATATATATATATATATATATATATATATATATATATATATATATATATATATATATATATATATATATATATATATATATATATATATATATATATATATATATAGATATATATATATATATATATATATATATATATATATATATATATATATAAAAAAAACAATGATTCAACGGGTACGCCCGCATAAAGAAAATTGCACGGTGGAAAATGCATAAATTGCAAATGGCAGAAAGATGCAAAACCGTGGACACGTGTTTCTGACTAATTGGCCTTCATCAGCACGGTGTAGCTGAGTTAAAATGATGAACAAAACTCAAAAAAAAGACACTAAAGGAAAACCACTGACAGGGAGCCAGTCGCACCTTTGTGGCTTCCACTTGGATGGCTCCGGTATGGGAGCGTCGTCCAACCATCGCACACGCGGGCAACTATAGCAACCTGCGTGGGATTCCGGACCCAAGAAAATGAATATGAACAGAGAAAGGAGTTAGACGCGGGTTTAATTACATTACAGTAAAAAACAATGATTCAACGGGTACGCCCGCATAAAGAAAATTGCACGGTGGAAAATGCATAAATTGCAAATGGCAGAAAGATGCAAACCGTGGACACGTGTTTCTGACTAATTAGTCTTCATCAGCACGGTGTAGCTGAGTTAAAATGATGAACAAAACTCAAAAAGACACTAAGGGAAAACCACTGACAGGGAGCCAGTCGCACCTTTGTGGCTTCCACTTGGATGGCTCCGGTATGGGAGCGTCGTCCAAGCATCGCACACGCGGGCAACTAGAGCAACCTGCGTGGGATTCCGGACCCAAGAAAATGAATATGAACAGAGAAAGGAGTTAGACGCGGGTTTAATTACATTACAGTAAAAAACAATGATTCAACGGGCACGCCCGCATAAAGAAAATTGCACGGTGGAAAATGCATAAATTGCAAATGGCAGAAAGATGCAAACCGTGGACACGTGTTTCTGACTAATTGGTCTTCATCAGCACGGTGTAGCTGAGTTAAAATGATGAACAAAACTCAAAAAAGACACTAAATTAAACCACTGACAGGGAGCCAGTCGCACCTTTGTGGCTTCCACTTGGATGGCTCCGGTATGGGAGCGTCGTCCAAGCATCGCACACGCGGGCAACTATAGCAACCTGCGTGGGATTCCGGACCTAAGAAAATGAATATGAACAGAGAAAGGAGTTAGACGCGGGTTTAATTACATTACAGTAAAAAAAACAATGACTCAACGGGCACGCCCGCAAAAAGAAAATTGCACGGCGGGGAAATGCATAAATTGTAAATGGCAGAAAGATGCAACCGTGGATCACGTGTTTCGACTAATTGGTCTTCATCAGCACGGTGTAGCTGAGTTAAAAGATGAACAAAACTCAAAAAAGACACTAAAGGAAAACCACTGAGCACGCACCTTTGTGGCTCACTCCGGATGGCCCGGCATGGGAGCGTCGTCCAAGCATTGCACACGCGGCAACTATAGCACCTGCGTGGGAACGAACCCAAGAAAATGAACATGAACAGAGAAAGGAGTTCAGACGCGGGTTTACTTACATTACAGTAAAAAAAACAATGATTCATTGGGTACGCCCGCATAAAGAAAATTGCACGGCGGGAAAATGCATAAATTGCAAATGGCAGAAAGATAAAAACCGTGGACACGTGCTTCTGACTAATTGGTCTTCATCAGCACGGTTAGCTGAGTCAAAATGATGAACAAAACTCAAAGACACTAAAGGAAAAACCACTGACAGTAGCCCGTCGCACCTTTGTGGCTTCCACTTGTGGTTCCGGTATGGGAGCTGCCGCCCTACACGCGGGCAACTATAGCACCTGCGTGGATTGGACCCAAGAAAATGAATATGAACAGAGAAAGGAGCTAGACGCGGGTTTAATTACACCCGTTGAATCATTGTTTTTTTTACTGTAATGTAATTAAACCCGCGTCTAACTCCTTTCTCTGTTCATATTCATTTTCTTGGGTCCGGAATCCCACGCAGGTTGCTATAGTTGCCCGCGTGTGCGATGCTTGGACGACGCTCCCATACCGGAGCCATCCAAGTGGAAGCCACAAAGGTGCGACTGGCTCCCTGTCAGTGGTTTTCCTTTAGTGTCTTTTTTGAGTTTTGTTCATCATTTTAACTCAGCTACACCGTGCTGATGAAGACCAATTAGTCAGAAACACGTGTCCACGGTTTGCATCTTTCTGCCATTTGCAATTTATGCATTTTCCACCGTGCAATTTTCTTTATGCGGGCGTACCCGTTGAATCATTGTTTTTTTTACTGTAATGTAATTAAACCCGCGTCTAACTCCTTTCTCTGTTCATATTCATTTTCTTGGGTCCGGAATCCCACGCAGGTTGCTATAGTTGCCCGCGTGTGCGATGCTTGGACGACGCTCCCATACCGGAGCCATCCAAGTGGAAGCCACAAAGGTGCGACTGGCTCCCTGTCAGTGGTTTTCCTTTAGTGTCTTTTTTGAGTTTTGTTCATCATTTTAACTCAGCTACACCGTGCTGATGAAGACCAATTAGTCAGAAACACGTGTGTCCACGGTTTGCATCTTTCTGCCATTTGCAATTTATGCATTTTCCACCGTGCAATTTTCTTTATGCGGGCGTACCCGTTGAATCATTGTTTTTTTTACTGTAATGTAATTAAACCCGCGTCTAACTCCTTTCTCTGTTTATATATATATATATATATATATATATATATATATATATATATATATATATATATATATATATATATATATATATATATATATATATATATATATATATATATATTAGTATAAACATATTATATTTTTTTAATAATTAGAAATTTAGCGGATCACACTTAGCCGCTCTTTTCAGAATTGCATTCAGAAGGGTTTTTTGAATTGTTAATTTTCCCTTCAAAAGCAATCAAAATTTATCAGTGCTTCGCGCCGATTATTAGCTCTAATTTTAAGTACTAAAACCATTAATTATTTTTAAATGTTATTTTTGATCGTTCTGTTTTAGTTTTAAAGCCAAATAAATTGTCGAATAGACAATGGGAGTTGGCACCCCACCTTTTTGTTTTGTTCAATTCTTTTCAGTCCCTCCGAACTCCGTCCTCATTCAGTTTATCAATGCGATGCTACATGCACGTGGATGTTTGGCTGGCTCTGGGCGCGGATATTCGAGAGGAATTTTTGTATATGAAAATTAAAAAATAAAATTGTTTGGAATTGGAATTGGATCAGGCGTCACATAGATACAGCGACTCGTGAATTGCACATAAAATCCAAGATAGTGGACTACCTTTCACGATCCAAGATGTCTTTATTATGGTTTCCTGGTTTCCATATGGCACCAAATAATGTTCTGAAGTCAAACTGTCTTTGCACCTTAAGGTAGAGTTTTCGATCTTGTTAACTAGGGATGTGAACAAAAATAAGCTTGTTATAAATAAAATTAAGTGAATGTTAGTTTGTGCTCGTTCATACTCATAATCATAATCTTTATTGCTATTAATTCAAACAAGTGAACATCAGCATTGTTAAAGGTATAGTTAACAATATATAAAAAGTATCATATAATAAATACTAAATTATACATAAATACATTATTTGTTTATTTCTTTGATTATTACAGACCTCCCAGACAGAGGGGAAGGAAAAATTATATAAATTATACAGGGTGTTCCTAAGTATCATGTACATACGCAAGAGGGTAATTCTTTGGCTTATTTCATTACTGAAAGTTTATATAAATATAGGTCCGCAAACGCTTCTTTACTGATCTACACGGTGTTGAAATTTGATTATTTTTATTTTTTTCTTTTATAGCTCCTGCAGTTTATGAGATATTTAGGTAAAATTTGGGATATAGGTTATGCTGTAGGGCTTACATCATTAAGCATGCCAAATGGTTGTGAGAATCTACAGGAAGATTTTTTTTCAGGGGTCATGCCCTTTTTCTCCCCCTGAACTTTTTTCGATGCGCCGCTGGTAGATTCTAAAATACAATATGAATTTTCTGTTTTATTTAGAAACTTTTTTGCTCTCTTGTAGTTTTTTCGTATATGCCACCGTTACCGAGATAAAAAATAAAAAACTATTTTCTGCAATTAGCTAGATAAAATTGAAAATTTTTAAAATGGTTCTGTAGGCTCCAGTTTGATTTGAATAATATCTTGTTGTTATTAACTTTGACAGGTCGCATTTGAAATCGTAACTTGTGTCTACATATGTGTTTTAAATAATCGTTATAATCTCGTAAAAATGTCAAAAAAATCTTCAAATTTCAACAACCTGTAGATTAGTAAAGAAGCGTTTGCGGACCTATGTTTATACAAACTTTCAGTCATGAAATAAGCCAAAGAATTATCCCCTTGCATATGTACATGATATTTAGGAACACCCTGTATAATACGCAGATCGTTTCAACCTCTTGTTGAGAAATTATAGATTTCATTATTGTGTGTAAATTAATGCATATTAGCTTTTACAAAATTCGCTAGTCGATAGATATATAATCTTGCAAAAAGACTCTTTTATGAAGAAATCAGAATGAGTGATTTAGATAGTTTTTCATCACATACTGAAAATATTTCAGATGCAAAAATCTCGAATTTGTTACATGAAAAATCAGAAGCATCGGTGGTGCTAAACGAAGAAACTAAAAAATTAAAAGCTATTCTGGCATATTTTTCTGAAAAAACCCAATTTCAAAAACCTTCAGCTATGTAGTGTCAGTATTCAATTCTGAGGATAACAACTACCACAAAAAGAAAATGTGGGTATCAGTAAATTTGCAACTTTAATAACATGTTTGAAAAGGTAACTGACCTTAGATATAAACAATATTCACCAATGATGAAATAAATAGATGCAGATAACCAACTTTAATGATAAAACAAGATAGATTTATTGGGGTTCGAAATAAAACAAAAGAAGGTTTAGTGCCATATTCCCCAAAAGAAACAATTATGCAGCCACGAACACGTGTTTTGGAGTTATTGCCCCTCATCAGCGTACCGTAGCTAAGGAATTGGATCTAAGATGGGATAGATCACGAACAAGAACTAAAATAAGGCTGGAAAGTACAGTACACAGTACTCAATTAGTGTCTTCATGTTCCCATGTGTCACATTTAGGGCCTCGATGAGCGCAGTCAACACGGAGAGCTCTATGTGTACTGCTCATTTCCACCTGGCACATACAAATAAAACAAGATAGATTAAGTACTGTGTACTGTACTCTCCAGCCTTATTTTAGTTCTTGTTCCTGATCTACCCCATCCTAGATCCAATTCCTTAGCTACGCTACGCTGATGAGGGGCAATAACTCCGGAAACACGTGTCCGTAGCTGCATAATTGTTTCTTTTTGGGGAATATGGCACTAAACCTTCTTTTGTTTTATTTCGAACCCCAATAAATCTATCTTGTTTTATTTGTATGTGCCAGGTGGAAATGAGCAGTACACATAGAGCTCTGTGTGTTGACTGTGCTCATCGAGGCCCTAAATGTGGCACATGGGAACATGAAGACACTAATTGAGTACTGTGTACTGTACTTTCCAGCCTTATTTTAGTTCTTGTTCCTGATCTATCCCATCGTAGATCCAATTCCTTAGCTACGCTACGCTGATGAGGGGCAATAACTCCGAAACACGTGTCCGTAGCTGCATAATTGTTTCTTTTTGAGGAATATGGCACTAAACCTTCTTTGTTTTAATGATAAAGCATAAAGGTAATGCAATAACAGCTTGAAAACTCTCTTGTAAAACACTTACTTTATTTTTTATAGGTTACATTGATTATTGGTGTATCTGGAGCATGTCGGAGTTATGAACAGCTCTTATACATGGGTATGTAAAACGTTGAAGATTTAGGATCATTTATTAAAATTAATCTACCAAATACCGAAGCTAAGCTTCCATGTGAATTAACAATAACAGATGGAAATATTGATGGGTTAAATCTATTAAAAATTGTACTTACCATTGTTCTCAGCATACTGATCATCAGCAATTCGTTATTGGGTAAAAATATGGTATATGCACATAAACCATAACAAATTGTTGCATTTCTTGGTTTACCAAATCCTGAAAAATACACTGGCCATTGCAAAAATTGATATGTCAACACTCAAGCAGCATGGTGGATGAGAGTGTTGCTGAAGTATTCATTGAAAGTAAAAGACATATTAGCCACAAAAATGTTGGGAGAAAAGGAAAGCACTGCGAACATAATCAAAACAAATGGAAAAGATACAACAAACGTAACGGCTATTTCTTTGGATACGTCTTCATCTGGCGTCCATATGATGCAATGAAAATTGTATATGAACGTCATCTACTAGTGTAAAATATCTCATATATGTTATAAAAATATAATAAATAAAAATTTTTGCCCTATTTTGTGTTTCCGTATCTGAAAAATAATAATATTCCAGGACTAGAATCATAATAAAATAGGCATTTTGTAAGAGTAGTAGACTAGAATGACAATAAAATAATCATTTTCTAAGAGTAGTAGAAAAAATGTTTTAATCAAAATTTACTTTTTTTATCAGCATTGGTTAATAAAATGCGCCGGTTTCTAAAGTACGTATATAACACGATTTTAATAAACAAACTTAATTTCCGTTCTCTAAATTATTCTGTCAGGTTTATTTAGTTCTGCACCTAAGTAAACAAAAACTAGTATTTCATTGTAAATATAAATAATAGCCTAAGTATATATAGGAACTAAGAATAAATACTTACCTATTATGTTTCTTTGGCACTGATTATAATCAACTAGCTTTTAAATTCATATATAAATCTAAGTTGAGTTATTATTGTTAAATATATATGTTGCAGCATATCCTTATTTCTTTTCTCGCGCATAAAAAATATTAATCTATTCTGTAAGTCTTGTTTATTTTTGGTACCAGAAAATATACAGGATGCAATGGCGTTTTACGTTTTATTTCAGAAATAAATACAAAAGTTGCTTATTTTAAAAGACTGTGTGTTTGTCAATTTTCTTGAGAATGGGAATGGAATAAGACAAAATTATGTTGTATTTATTGGTTGCAGATAATGAATGAAAGCCAATCGAACGTAAACCAAACAATGAGGTTAGATTAAATTGAAAAGGTCGCGAATATTTTCGTTAGATGTGATGCTACTTAAAATTTATAGACTCTGGAAAATAAAACGAAAAACATAATTCTATATTCAGTGTAACGGCAACGAGAGAAGTATGCATATAATGAGAGAATGTAATCTACTACTCAACGATTGTAGCTTGGTACTTGGCGGCGCAGAGAAAGACAAAATATCGCTAGTGTGGACAGAGACGAACCAAATCGCTTTACAGTGAAAGGGCGGGGTTTAGACCACTGCACATCCGAACTCAAGTGCCAAGATAGAATCGTTGACTAGCACGTACGTACATACATCTATAAAAACATTTTTTTCAAGAACTTATCTAGTAGTCATGGGCACTATCGATTAATTTAAACGATCGAATTATTACTGAATGAATGATTACAACTATCGAATGGATTCATTCGAATAAATTCATTCAATTAGAACTTTTTTAGAAAACTTCATCTGAATGATATTGTTAACTAGCTAATTAATTCTGCTGAGTTTCATATCTCGTCTAAGAAATGGGTCATTAGAATCAGAACCAACATAGCTTTGTATCCATATGTCAACAGTCAGTTCGCAGTTACGTTTCGTTTATTTTGTTGTTTACACTGTTTATCGTATCACATAATAAAATGTGTCTCTTATCTATGAATAAAATACCGTCCCCGTCTATGTATATTTATAACCTCTATCCAATCCATTCTTAAATCCAACATTTTTTTAAATTCAATCATTCGTAATTCAACTATCGAATTATTCAAATAAGTACCAACTATCGAATTATTCTATAGTTTTTATTCGATAGTTTCTATCACTATTACCTAGCAATAAGATAAAATTGTGCGGTTTTTTCAAATACGTAAAATAATTCTTTGGTTTTTTTTTTTGAAAATGCAAAATGAGAATTAGATAAATAACACACTAGTACTAATGAAAATAAAATAAAATTAAATAGTATTTATGGGATATATTCAAAATATTAAAAATGTGTTGTATGTTAAAACTTAAAAGAAATTTTATCTTATTTATCTTTTTGTTGATACATTTATTAACGATAGATGATTGACTTTCGTAACAAATTATGTCAGATAACCATAATTACTATGCCATTGTATGTTTGTAGGTAGGTAACAAAAGTTTTATATAATTAAGTTGAAAAATTGTAATTATAATAATTTAACAAGAATATTTAGAGTCTATTGAACTTAAATTTAAATTTCATCAAGAGGTCGTTATACGATTGAAATTTTGACCTTACCACTTGCCTAATTATTAAAAGTCCATTAGTCACTTTATCATTTCATTAGCATTTATTTTATTGATGTAGCATTTACAAACATCCACAAGAAAAGTATAAAAAAATGTCAGATTTTAAAATTATTTGAAATTTCTTCAGAATGACCATCCATAAAATTTCAACAAGAAAGTTCGGGAGACTGCCGAATTCCTACTACTTTAAAATCTAAACATGTGTGACGAAAGGTACCCTAGGACCTAATATCCCATTCAAAATAAAATAAATTAATGAGATGTCATTTATTCCACATCGATGTTGTTTGAAATATTACCAATAAATCTTGAAAATATTGTCCAAAGTCAAATTTACATTCGCTCAGTCCTTTTTATCCTCATTATCCACAATATCCATATATATTTCTGTATGTATAAAATTATAATGTCAATAAATCTCAGTAAAACAGCAGAAAAGCGATTCTCATTTTAATAATATGATACTGCAACAACTTCCCCAAAAGTTTCCATATTTAGTATTTCCTCAAATTATAATGTTGCTTTCAAACCATTTTTTTTAAGTGGCGAGTAGTTAATTTTGGATACTTTAATAATTAATTACTTTTTGATACAAATATCCTTTAATTTGTACTCGTATTCGGTACTTTTACTGTTTTTTAAAGAGAAAAATATTTACACTATTTCTGACGTATTATAGCGTTGATTTTGAAATCACTTATTTGCATTTTGATTATTATATTCTAAAGAATTATTTTGAAAGAATTTTATTTCTCTGTAATATGATTGGCTCAATCATGTTATAGAGAACTAAAAGTTTTTCAAAATAAAATGTTTTTCTATAATATAAAAATAAACAATAATAAACATAACAAAAAATATTTTCATCAACAAAATAAAATGTAATAATATAAAAACATAACAAAATATTAATAATGAGTCCTCGGTCTCGATCGGTAACTAGCGTTGAGGTTATTACCCAGTCAACCAAACTTGTAGTGGTTATATAACTAGATGATATTTAATAAATACATTAATTCATACATATGTAGATGCACGGATACAGACAGACATACGATGTAATTTTACTGTTCAGTATTCCCTGTACTCTTGACAAAGGCCTAAAAAGCCGAAACACGTGTAGAGTTTCTAATAAAATATTTTTGAAACATTAAAAAGCAAATTTCCTTCATATATTTAAAATATTTAATAAATATAGTTTAAAAAAACTAAAAAAACACGCTTTTAAAGCACATCAAACTAAAAAGTGAAAAATAATTATTAATATAAACTGAAAACAATAATGAACGAAAAATACTAGTATTATTGTGAAAAAAGCGTGGGTTGTTCGATATACGAAAAATATGGCACAAAGCGCCCCACGCTTTTTTCACAATAATACTAGTATTTTTCGTTCATTATTGTTTTCAGTTTATATTAATAATTATTTTTCACTTTTTTAGTTTGATGTGCTTTAAAAAGCGTGTTTTTTAGTTTTTTTAAACTATATTTATTTTTCACTTTTTAGTTTGATGTGATATGAAAGCGTGTTTTTTTAGTTTTTTTTAAACTATATTTATATTGCTTATTGATGCTGATATTATAGCATATTACGATCCAACAGATATTTCTGAAAAAAAAAATATTTTTTTATTTCAGCCGTGGGATTTGAACTCACGCCCGAGGAGTCTGTCGTTTCGCGTCTACTGCCTTAGCCCGCTCGACCACCGATCTAACTGACAATCATGGAATGTACTTACATATTAAGCCTTTGCTCTCACGCACAGGATACGTGAGGAAAGGACTGGCGATCCTGATCAGGATAATGATATAAACTTATCAAATTATTGTATTGTTACCGGTTGTTCGTAAGTCTACAAAGTTTAAATTAAATCTGTCCGTTTAAAGTGGGTCAAAATCGAGTCCAAAGAGTCGGTTACAAACAAACAAGCAAACAAGCAAGCAAACATACAGGTGAAGCTAATAAAAGCGTGTTAAAAAAAGAAACTTGTTTTATAACAAAATGTTGTCCTACTTTCGTATTTGTGCCCACTATTTTTAACATGTTCATTATGTGGTAATGTTCCATCTTTGTTACGCAAGAGTCATGTCATATACGTGAAACAGTATTTACGTAATATTTATAAAATAATATTTACAAAACATATGAAACACAAATTTATAATATTTATGTTAATTTATATTATCAATGCTAAGTAACGGTTCCATATTGGGCGCATACTAAGGTTCTGTTAATATTAAGTAACGTGAAATGGGGTGAGATTGATTTCACGGAGCGAAATTGATCACTCAGTGTTTCCGCGAATACATTCAAATTTTCACGCCATGTTGGCACTTGAAGCCACCAGTTTCTCGGCTTTTATTAGTGTGAGTATGTCATATGCTGATTCAGTCGTTCTTGCGCTGTGGTCAAGCTGCTATATGTTTGAGAGTAAACCAAATTAAACAGTGAAAAATCGCTCATTTGATGGGTTGACAACTTTTAGTTACTGTAAATCTATTTACGCCTATTCAGCACCGTGTACCCCAAGAAACGATAAATTCATCCATTGGGAAGGCTGTCTTCAAAGCCGCAGGTCAGAAAATATTTCTATTTTTATGTAATAACCTCAAAAATACATCGGGGCGAGATTGATCACAGTAAGCATCAGGAGATCAATCTCACCCCAGTTCCTATAGACAAATTTGTCTATATGAATAAATAATTATATTGCTCTATTGCAGCAGGTTGAAAATGCAAGATAGGTAGATCATACAAAAGAAAGCTTGGTAGCAGAAGTTATGGGAATTTTTCACAAGAACAAATAGAAAATGCTCTCAACGATGTTGTAAATGGAGTACTGCCTATACGCGCAGCAGCCAGGACACACATTGTAGCTTACGATACTCATCATAATAGATTCCATGAGCGTAGAACAAGACGACTGGTGGGCAAACAGTGTTGACAGCCAATGAAGAAGAGGCAATTTTGTCCAGTATACTTAAATCCTCTGACTGGGGCTTTCCCTTACCACCTCAAGACGTCCGAATGTTCGTAAAAAGCTATTTGGATAAAATGGGCAGAGTCATACATCGTTTCAGCGAAAACTTGCCAGGTCCTAACTGGATCACGGGTTTCTTTAAAAGACATAAAAATGCCGCTGGAAAGAGTTTTGCCTCCAACATTAGTGCTAAACGGAGCCAGGTAACCCTTGGTGTGATTAAAGACTGTTTTAATAACCTGCGTGAGACAGGGGAAGGAGTTCCACCTGACAACTTCTTCAACTACGACAAATCCAGTGTTTCAGACGATCCAGGAAAGAAGTTGTGCATTTCTCGCAGGGGGTACAATGTACCCGGAAAATGTCTGCCATCATTCTAAATCCGCAACATCCTTAATGATATGCGGTTCAGCATCGGGCACACTATTCCCGTCTTATGTGATATACAAAGCTGAAAACTTATGGGACACCTGTACGACAAATGGACCTAAAGGATACCCACGTTGTAACATGATTTGCTGTTCCCGGGGAACCCCATACAATCGTACGTCTCACGGATGGATAGATATATCCACTTTTAACGAATGGTTTCTACAATTTTCCTGCCAAATGCAAAAAGACTGGATGGGCGAAAAGTGTTTTAGGAGATAATCTGGCGTCACATTTTAACCCAGATGTTTTGAGGAAGTGTGAAGAACACAATACTTCGTTTGTGTGTCTCCCGCCTAATTGTACGCACCTATGCCAACCGCTGAATGTTGCATTTTTCCGCCCATTTAAGCAAAGCTGACGAAAGACATTAACAGCGTGGAAAATGAGAAACAGAAAAACATCTGGAATTCCAAAAAACGAATTTCCCGTTTTACTAAAACGATGTTTTAATAACACGGACGAGGTTCCACCAAAGAATGTTTCTAAAGAAAAAAGTGCCATTAAACGGAATTTGATTTCTGGATTCGAAGCTTATGGCCTAGTGCCCTTTAATCCTGACCGAGTGTTACGAAAACTTCCCGATGATAGTGTTGCAGTTAATGTGGAAACAGAAGTCACAGATAGACTCACAGAATTTTTGAGTTAAAAATACACTGTCACGAAACCACCATCTAGGCAAAAGAAAATGCTTATAGAACCTGGAAAAAGTGTTGCCGACTCCAGTGTCCAATACTCATCAAGTGAAGATGTAAGTGTGACTCTGGAGTTAATTGATGACGAGACCAATGGTGATATAAGCTCAGATGAAGGCGAACCTCTAGAGTACATCCAACCAACCTTAGATAACAATATGATTGACAAATTTGTGATGGTTAAATTCTTACCCGGCTCAAGAAAAAAAAACAGCTACGTCTGTCTTATCAAAAATGTTTTAGATGATTATGAATTTAAAGTAGTTGGACTAAAGTCCGCTCAGTCAAGAAGAATATTTAAACTTGTCGAAGATGATGTATCAACAGTTCACCTAAAAGATATTTTGGCGATCTTACCAGACCCAAAGTGTGAGAAAATATCACAGAGAATTACAAAATACCATTTTCAAAGCGATATAAACATAAAAGAATGTTAGATTTCATTCTATTTGCCTTGAAAGGCACGATTTCAGTTCTATTCTTTGATGTACGTTTTTACTGTTTTATAATATCCATTTCTATCAATAAACCAAATATTAAGACTCCTGATTATGAATTTCGTAATGATTAATCTCACCCCGCATGATCAATCTTGCCCCGGAAACAATTCCCAGCAACTGGCTTGATAAAATTTGACCGTTTCTATGTAGATGTAAAGCTGTTTCATGATATCAGAATGAGGTGATCAATCTCACCCCAAACCCGGGTATGAGATTGATCACCCATTTTTATTTTCTCTTGTAATTATTTTTAAAGTAATTGGTCTAATATTTTAGAATCTGATAGACCTATACCTGCCTCAATCATCTGTCAGACACGGTTGCTCTAGATAAAAAAGCAGAAAAGTTATTGATAATAGTTTAGTTACCCCATTTCACGGTAAAATGTAACAAGTTTGTATAATTTACAAAAATTGTAATGTCCTGCAAATACCGGTGTTTTATCATAACTTTATAATGATAAGATACTTTTTTTATAAAATTTATATTGTTTAATAAAATAATGAAATATATTAGTGATAAATGTTATATGCATGATTTCTGGTACACAATACATTTATGTGCATATCGTTAACCAGTCACGTCACCTAAAATAACAGTATGTTTGTCAGTTTCTGTTTTCTTCAACTGCTATTAGTTTTTGTGCACGTTTACAATTTGTTCAATTCATTTAAATCTACTTAATATGCCAAGAAATAGATATTCAGATTTATCCTACAGACAAAAAGGCAGAACAATTGTTGACGCTGTTGAACGAGTTGAGGTTATCCTTTTCAATAAAGAAAAAACAATTTCACGTATAGATGACACATGTAGTATTACTGGAAACTCAAGTGACACAGCTGAAATAATTCCTCTCTACACACTGTTTGTAATGAACTAAATCCACTTGAAGACAGCGACATACCATTTTTTTTTAATGAAACAGCCGTACAAATCTGTTACAAAATATTTTATGCAATATAGTGCTGAAAATAACGTAAAATGTAAAAGTATATTACAGAATGATTTAAGAATGTGGACAAATAAATATTTACTGTCATTCCGCAGTCAATGACAGTGCAAATTTTAAGGGAAAACTTGCCTGAGTTGCGATTACCTAAGGATGCTCAAACCCTCTTGAACAACCCAAGAGTGGTTAAGAACACCAAAGATCTTTAAAAACAATTTTTTTATCCTTCTCCCTTTAATGACATGACATTGAATGCAGGGCTGTCAATTAATTTTTTCTTACACCCAAATATTTCTTCATACCTATATTTAAATTAAGATCATAACATTATAAATTATTACTAAATTATATCGATTTTGGGGACAACAATAATTAATAATTGTTAATTCTGAATTCACTTGATTTATTTTTGATCAACCCTACCTCATTAAAAGTATTTAGGTTAGGAAATAACCAAATCTGTGATCTGTGCTTGGCCTACGGCTATATTCCGGCGTCTGCTGCCGACATATTTCTGATCTGAGCTTTCTAATGTAATAAAATTGCTATTTCAAGCAGTGTTGATGGGTCTACCATCGATTGTGTACCTTGAAATTGTGGAGAAAAAACTAATTTTATTTCCATTAATTAAATTATTATTAAAATTTTAATAATTCGGGGGGGCCCGTTTGTTTTGTATAGGTATTTTATGTAAGTTTACAATAAAAATGCCTCTGTCAGTATAATTTCACCACTTCCTCTGGCAAATGTGCATGTTTACAATTTTTAATGCTGGAGAATATGTGTGGACTCTATTTTATTACGTAATCATTATCAAAGTGAAACCACACCCATTTTATGTACACGGGATTAAAACAAATTACTGTGTCTTATATAAAATACAAACGGCTTCATATACAGGGTGGGGCAATAGTGCGTCGGACCTCGATATCTCGAGTTCTACGATAGCTAGAAATTTTTTAAAAAATTGCAAGTAAACTAGTAATAAAAAACTAAAAAACACGCTTTTAAAGCACATCAAACTAAAAAGTGAAAAATAATTATTAATATAAACTGAAAACAATAATGAACGAAAAATACTAGTATTATTGTGAAAAAAGCGTGGGGCGCTTTGTGCCATATTTTTCGTATATCGAGCGCCCCACGCTTTTTTCACAATAATACTAGTATTTTTCGTTCATTATTGTTTTCAGTTTATATTAATAATTATTTTTCACTTTTTAGTTTGATGTGCTTTAAAAGCGTGTTTTTTAGTTTTTTTTAAACTATATTTATTTATTTAAATGGAATGCTATGTATATCAGTACATTTTTTGAAGCCTCTTTCTAAGCTCTCTTCATTCCTATATTATTATTGGCTATCTCCCAACCACTTTGATGTAATCAATTTTTTTGTTGAAATAATGCCATCTGCAGCTGGATATTAAAAAAATCACCACAGTCACAATTATGGGTTATAAGAAAAACTTATGTGAATATCAGTTACGAGACATCTAAATAATGTTTTTGAATCTCATTTCCTAAAGATGTACAGGGTGGCCAAAAATTAGTATTCAATTAAGAACTTTTTAAATTGAATTTTCTCAATTTTTTCAAATGGAACACCCTGTATATTTTTCAACAATGTGATGTAAAAATGAAAAACGGACATTTTTTGTAAGTACTTCCCTATGGCTAATTGCAACTATTTTCGTTTTATAAATAAATAAGTGTTTATTTTTCAATTAAGAACTTTTTAAATTGAATTCTCTTTCTCAATTTTTTCAAATGAAACACCCTGTATATTTTTCAACGACGTGATGTAGAAATGAAAAACGAACATTTTTTGTAAGTACTTCCCTATGGCTAATTGCAACCATTTTCGTTTTATAAATAAATAAGTGTTTATTTTTCAATTAAGAACTTTTTAAATTGAATTTTCTCAATTTTTTCAAATGAAACACCCTGTATATTTTTCGACGATGTGATGTAGAAATTCAAGAATAAACTTAAAAAAAGTGGTTCCCTCAAATAATTCATTAGAAATATTTATAATAGGTGTTCAACGTGTTGCCCATTTTGATTGACACACGTCTTTATGTAATTTTGAAATGAGGCCATTTAGTGGGACCATTTCCATTGAAATGAGTAAATAGTATTTAACCAGTCCTTTACTGTAATGTTTTTTTGTGCATTTTTTTGCTGTTTTCGTTATTCGACAAGCAATAAAACCTCAGTTTGGTACAAATTGTCGTGTATAAAGGAGCATTTATCGGTCGTTAGTTACAATTTGTATTGAACTAAATATTTGGAATTTTACAATATGAATTTTAATAAAGCGGAACTTGACTTTTGTTTTGGGCGAGTCAGACAGAAATTGTTTACTTGCCAATAGAATTTATCACCAACGTTATCCTGAAAGAAGGCTTCCTGATGTTAGCAGCTTCCAAAACCTTCTTGATAGATTTCTGGAAACTGGAAATGTCGAATATAAAAAAAGTGAAAGAATAAAACGTGTTGTGAACGAAGAAAATGAGTTTTCTGTGGTGCTGGCAACGGTTGAGAATCCCCATGTTAGTCAAAGAGAAGTGACCTCATTAGTAGGAATAAGTAGACGGTCTGTGGGTCGAATCTTAAAAACAAATAAGTTGCATGCATATCATATTCAAATGCACCAGGAATTATCTGATGACGATTTTCAAAAGCGTCTACAATTTTGTAATTGGGCCAGAGGTAAAATGCAAGTTGACTTCTTCAATAATGTTTTATTCACTGATGAGGAAACTTTCCATAAAAATGGATTTGTTAATAGGCACAATTTCCATTATTATGCTTCGGAAAATCCTCACTTTTTTATGCAAGTTGATAATCAACACAGATGGTCTATAAATGTTTGGGGAGGAATTATTGGAGAACATGTAATAGGGCCACATTTCTTTGATGGTACATTGACTGGAGCTATTTATCTTCATTTTTTGGAAAACTATCTGCCACAATTATTGGTAAGTCTCCCTGGAAGAATTCGAAATAGGATGTGGTTTCAGCAAGATGGTGTTCCACCACATTATTTAAATGCAGTTAGAAACCACTTAAATAATACCTACCCTCATCAATGGATTGTAAGAAATGGACCCACTAAATGGCCTGCTAGATCCCCAGATCTTACAAAAATTGATTTCTTTTTTATGGGGATACGTGGAGGAAATTATTTATAGAGACACACCAACAACAGCACAAAATATGAAGGTAAGAATAATAACTGCCTTTAGATCTATCACACCGGCAGTTTTAAGAACAGTGGGAACCTCATTTCAAAAGCGCATAGAGATGTGTGTCAATCAAAATGGCCAACATGTGGAACATTTATTATAATTTTTTCTACTGAGTTATTTGAAGAAACCTCTTTTTTTTAAGTTTATTTTTGAATGTTGTAATTATTGCTCAATAAAACGAAAATGGTTGCAATTAGCCATTGGGAAGTACTTACAAAAAAATGTTCGTTTTTCATTTTTATATCACATCGTTGAAAAATATACACAGTGTTCCATTTGAAAAAATTGAGAAAATTCAATTTAAAAAGTTCTTAATTGAATACTAATTTTTAGCCACCCTGGACATTTTTAGGAAATGAAAATGATTCAAAAACATTAATTAGATGTCTCGTAACTGGTATTCACATAAGTTTTTCTTAAAACCCATAATTGTGACTGTGGTGATTTTTTTAATATCCATCTGCAGATGGCCTTATTTCAACAAGAAAATTCATTACATCAAAATGGTTGGGAGATAGCCAATAATAATATAGGAATGAATAGAGCCTAGAAAGAGGCTTCAAAAAAATTTACTGATATACATAGCATTCCATTTAAAAAAAAAGGCACTTGGTCCTGTAATTTCGTCTTGGCTCGCCCTGTATGTTCGAAAATAATTTCCAGTTATAGACTTTTTTATCTAGTTTAATTGTAATTTTTTTAAAAATGTCTAGCTATCGTAGAACTCGAGATATCGAGGTCCGACGCACTATTGCCCCACCCTGTATAAATAAAAATAAAATATTAATATTAAGTACATAACTGATATTGGACTAATTTATAAAAAGCTTATTTTATAACAGCTATGATTGTGTTTTATAAATATTTGGGAACAGTAAAGTAACAAACTTACGAAGATAGCATAAAGCGATAAGACTTTTCAGTGTTGACATTAGTCAGAGGTGGTAAAGTACATGGACTCTACATTTGACATAACTTTTATTTACTGGGGAACATGTATTATCTAAAGATTATATAATAGATACAAGATTTGGTTGACAGGGTAGTTAGTTAACCCAAACCAAAAGTGAGACTTTTGGAATAGGTGTAGGTACAATAGGTATAGTAACGGATGAATATAAGTAACGAGTATTTTAAACAATAGGTAGTATATACTTTGGGTACTCGGCAAATACGCGTTACTTTATAGCCAGTATATCTCTAGCGACTAGCAAGTACTATAAGGATATTTTGATAAAAAACCCTGGATTTTTTCTACTATTAGATGGACTAATATTGGCTCTTCATTGTTTTGGAGAAGCCATTCGCATACATTCACAAAGGCATTACAGTTAAGTTTGTCAAGAAGATGACCACCAGAAGTAGGTTGAGCTTCCACGGTCCAACAGTCTACTGGACAACTATACTAAAATTTTATTAGTAAATTTAAGAGATATGATGGAAACGTCAAGTGGTGGCAGACTAATTCGATTATTTTAATCATTTTTTATTCAATTAATTAGTAGGAATAGGTCAGAAGTTTCTATATTGCTTAACACTACTTGATGATATTTATACATATAGAGAAATATCAATTATTTACAATTATCCTTGTCTGCCTTGAAAATATGTCCCCAACTTTATTGCATGTCATTTTTTTAGTCTGATATGAAATTATGAAATTTCAGTCTTCCACGTGGAAAAGGTACTCGTGTTGTACTTCGATAGGATTCCCCGTTTTTGAATAAAATAGATTTGAAAACTGCATTACATGCTCTAAAATGCATTGTAGTAGAGAGATTTTTACGTTCTTTGTTATTTAATTTTTTTTTACGATAGAACCATATCGGACTAAGATAATCAAAATTGGTTGTAATAAGTGAAAGAAAGTACACTTACAAAATGTAAATGAAATAATGGAAACTGAACAACAACAGCTTTATTTCACAATACTTTGACAAAATATAGTTTAAAAAAACTAAAAAAACACGCTTTTAAAGCACATCAAACTAAAAAAGTGAAAAATAATTATTAATATAAACTGAAAACAGTAATGAACGAAAAATACTAGTATTATTGTGAAAAAAGCGTGGGTTGCTCGATATACGAAAAATATGGCACAAAGCGCCCCACGCTTTTTTTCACAATAATACTAGTATTTTTCGTTCATTATTGTTTTCAGTTTATATTAATAATTATTTTTCACTTTTTAGTTTGATGTGCTATGAAAGCGTGTTTTTTAGTTTTTTAAACTATATTTATGTTGCTTATTGATGCTGATATTATAATAATATTACGATCCAACAGATACTTCTGAAAAAAAAATATATTTTTTTTTTCAGCCATAGACGGGATTTGAACTCACGCCCGAGGAGTCCGTCGTTTTGCGTCGACCAAGACTTGCGTCTTAGCCCGCTCGGCTAACGAACGAACTGAGAATCACGGAATGTACTAACATTAATAAGCCACTTGCTCTCACGCAGAGGTACGTGAGGAAATTATTTAATTCTGGCGATCCTGATCAGGATAATGATATAAACTCATCAAATTATTGTATTGTTACCGGTTCTTCGTAAGTGTACAAAGTTTCAATGAAATCTGTCCGTTTAAAGTGGGTCAAAATCGAGTCCAAAGAGTCGGTTACAAACAAACAAACATACAGGTGAAGCTAATAAAAGCGTGTCAAAAAAAAAAAAAAAGACAAAGTGTCTATTTAGATTCTAATTTTTTTCACTTTTTAAAATGTTCACCATTCGCTATCACGCTGACGCAATCTTTTTTCAAATGAAATTAGAACTCAGTTAAGTTTTGCTCTTCCGTAACTTGATTGCCTATGCCTTTGATTTGACCCCATACTGTATAATTCATAGGATTTAAATTCAGTGACCTTGGTGGTCAATTTATCGGATCATCATTCTCACGACCTATCCAGCGATTTGGAAACTTTTAAGTTAGCCACTGTCGACATTGCCAACTCTAATGAGGAAATGCACTATCATGCATATACCACAGAGTATGTCTCCTGGCCAAGGGAATATCTTCTATAAATTCGAAAAGTCTCGTTGATAAGTACTCGTTTCTCCATTTAAATTACTAGGGAGAATATAATGACCCAGGAACTCATTTTCTAGTGCTGCAGCCCAGGCATGTATTTTGAACGAATGTTGATGAGTTACTTTTCTCGCATGAGGATTTTCTTCGACCCAAATGTGTTCATTGTGCATATTGAAAACTCTACTTCTTGTAGAGATAGACTCATCGCTGAAAATAATTTTGGTAAAAACGTGGGATCTTGGTAATGCTCATCTAAAAGCCATTCACAGAATTGCATACGTAAGGCCCAGTCATGAGGTAAAATGTCCTAGACTTGTCGATTATGGTATGAATCTAATTGTTGCTTCTTCACGATTTTCCATACTACCGAATGCGACATGTGTTGGATTTGCCAGTCGCTTTGTACTGATTCTTGGGTTTCCTCGAAAATATTTAAAACGTTTTCTTCATTTCGAGCTGTTCTTAATTCTTTTCATTCCTCTGTTAATATTTTTAGACTTTAAAGTTCCACACTCACGTAAACGTCACTCAGTTGAAATACATATTTTGTAATTTAGTGGATTTCTCCTAGGAAATTTTTCTTTGTAGCATCTTACAGCAGCTCGTGCGTTATCATGTCATTCGTCCAAAGTTTTCAGCATATCAATAACAGACTCAAAAAATGTGTACACTAGCATTTTTATTAGTAACACTTTAATTGCAAGTCAAAATTTTAACAAAACTTCACGTTTCTAGCAATTGTTTTGGAAGTGCGATTATTCTCATGCTTGTCATGGCACACCTTAAGTTTTATTTCACTGCCTGCATATAAGAATCGCTCCTCTGCAATGCATTTTAGAGCGTGTAATGATATACATACTACAAATTTATTCATTTGTAAAGAGGTCTGCTAGGTACGCAAAAAAAAGGCACGGTCATAAAGGGAAGGCCATGGGGGTCATGATGACTTAATAATATAATATTTAGGCTAAAATTTAACAATTTAATGATGCAAAATGCAACACTGTGATATTAATTGAATTTATTTTATATACCTATTGAATATTATGCTTATTTCCTAACTAAATTAATTGCTATTGTGGCGCTGAAAGTTAGTGCACGGGGAAATATTTCATATGTGGGCGCATGGAAAAGATGGACTTTTTTATTCTAAATAGACATAAAATATAATGTTTTCAGAGAGGTATAATGGAACAGTCATTACCGATCCCTTATATCACTTATGGTTGACAACAATAGGCTAGGTACCTAATTAAGCACTCTATACAACAGCGTCTGACACCTATCAGTTGAATTTTATGAATTTTGTTTACAAACGATTTCAAGTAAAAAAATGTTTGACACTAGACGAAGATATATGACCGCCCCTAGACCTTTTCTACTAATTAATTCAATAAAAACTGATTAAACAAAAATCGAATTAGGCTACCACCGATTTAATGTTTTCCATCATGTTGTCTATTAAATTCACTAATAAAATTTTAATAGTGTCGTCCAGTAGATTTTTGCAGCGTGGGAGCTTGGACTAAAGTGTTATGAGTGCTATGACTGTCCATTGAATCGAGACTACTGAAATTGTATTTCCCTTCTTAAGATTAACACTACATGTCTGGTGGTACGAAAAAAATGCATATTTATTTTTAAAAAAAATTAACATGATATATATATTGTGAAAACAATATTTTATACACTATTTAATAAATTTGTAAAAGATACGTATATCGCCACAAACGAATAATTTAATAAATTATTTTAAACAATCTACTCGTAATAAGAAAAACTTGTAATGTATTTTTTTACAGTCAGTGTATAAATCAAGAATCAACAATAATAATTATAGATGTTGCTACTTTGTAATGTAAATTACAAACTATTCATAACTGAGTTGAAAAGTAAGTTCAAAAATGAGATACCATCGATAATAATCTTCCTAGTCGCAATGACTTATTTTCCTTCATTATAGTAGACTAGTTGTTGTTTACTGTTCGAGGCCAATGACTGGTAGCATTTCTGACTGCAATAAAATATTCATTGAATTTTTTTAGAATCTTTATTCAATCATTTGTTTTATATCACGCATTTTTTTATCTACATACATACCGTTTTATTTATTATTTTCCACATTGTTGATTTGTACGATTTTTTGCTTGTTCATTAGCATATGGTAATTTCTGTTTATTCTATCCCTTATGTAGTGGCGCAGCTAGAATTTTTAGACCATATGCAAACATTTTAAATTGGCCTCCCTTTCTTAGACAACAAGGGTGACTGAGTTTGATGACAACCAGTACAACCTTTTCTCAACGAAAACATATATTCTAGTGTGTATGAAAATAAATTTAAATATAAATTCGCAAAAATGAAACTTCGATATACAGGGCACGTTTATAACTCTTTCCAATTTTTTGTCACACGTTCAGCAGAGGCACCTGCGCTGGTATTTCGCTATAGATGCACACTGACATGCGGACAATGATTCTTACATCATAAATACTATACTATAATCATGTTAAAATAATAATATGTTAAATCTATGGAAGATAGAGAGTTGATTATCCCTTAGAACCACACATCCCATAAGATTTTTCCCGACCAATCGATTAAAATCGTCTATATATAATAGAGGATCATTTTCAACATAAAATGTTAAATATCTCGGTTCGAATAGGAGTTAGAAGGCTGATTTTTCCTGTAGATCCCAAAGGATTTAGAATTTTTTCGGGCGAATTGGATAGAACAAGTTTCAACCCCCTATGTACAATAGGGAATGCGATATTCAATTTTCAATATAAAATGCTAAATTTCTCAGTATGAATGGCATATAGAGGATTCATTTTTCTCCTAGAGCCTCAACGCCCGGTAGAATTTTTCCTGGCAAATCGAATAAAATAAGTTCGAACCCCTATCTACAATAGTGGTTCAAATATTGAAGTTTTTGTATTTTCATCACTCATTTTCTATACAAAATGCTAAATATCTCAACCCGTATGGGAGATAGTGTTAAAAACTTTTAACATGTTGTCCCGAGTTTTACCTGGTACAAAAACCTACATTTCCAAGAGATTATTTTGGTGACCTGGGAGACGGTTAAAAATATATTTTAAGAAAATGAACATTTTTGGATATAAAAAAAATTTCAAAATTTGTACCTTGATCCAGAATGTGATTCTGATTAAAAGCAACTTTTCACAGTGACATTTATGAAATTCAGACAAGTAATTCCAGTATAAAAAATCATGTATAATCGACTTGATAATAGAGTGTACTTATGTACAAAATAATTTGCTTCGTTTCCTTTGCTTAAAATTTGCACAACCATCCAAAATTGGTGACAAACAACTCTTCACAATGACATTTTTCGAAATTCAAACGATTAATTAAATACATCTTCGGCGAATTTCTAAAAACAGTATGTTTCGGGCATACCGGTAAGCATTTTCGGATCCATGTTCAAAGATTCGGCTTCTGAATTTCTGACGTGTACTTTTCGAACACCCTGTAATCGAATTTAAAATTTTTGTTTTTAAAACGAAATTATCATGTGAAAGCTCAACAATTGTTCTCTACCCTATGCAATCTGTGATGTTCCTTTAGTTTATTACTACAATAAAATTCATCTGGTATACAATATGTTGTTCATATAATTGTTCGTGTAGTAGAATGTAAACTAGTCTTACTATGTCCCTGGATTTGTATATGACCGAGAATCATTATAAAGCATTCCTAAGTTCATGAATGGTTACACGCTTTGCATATGTTTCTTTATTGTGAAACAACGTTTCCGTAAGAATGCCTCTATAAATTAAGTATTAAGTTTACAGGATGGAACTAAAAACGTAATAACTGTAACTGTTATAATTGTCGTTTTTTAATCCTGTGTAGGCTTTGAAAATAATTTTAATGTTCTTCAGAAAATTTAACGCTCTGGACAATATTATTTCCATTTTTGACGTATGTACCTACTATATGTCGTAGAATTTGCCATACAGACGGGGTATAAGTTATGTATGTTGAATTTTTGACACGGGTCTCTTAAATAGCAGCGATCTAATGTAAACCAAATCGTCGCTGGTCAGCGTTAGCGTTCTTGAGTGATAGTGTACTGTTATGATTCAGGAATCGTATTCCTGAATCCTATTCTAAAATCTGAAAAGCATTGCAAGTTCCACGAGATTATCGATTCAATAATCGTTTTAAGCATAAGCGTGTCAGTTTACTTTAATAAATATAGTTTAAAAAAACTAAAAAACACGCTTTTAAAGCACATCAAACTAAAAAGTGAAAAATAATTATTAATATAAACTGAAAATAATAATGAACGAAAAATACTAGTATTATTGTGAAAAAAGCGTGGGGTGCTTTGTGCAATATTTTTCGTATATCGAGCACCCCACGCTTTTTTCACAATAATACTAGTATTTTTCGTTCATTATTATTTTCAGTTTATATTAATAATTATTTTTCACTTTTTAGTTTGATGTGCTTTAAAAGCGTGTTTTTTAGTAGTTTTTTTAAACTATATTTATTTTTAACTTTTTAGTTTGATGTGCTATGAAAGCGTGTTTTTTAGTTGTTTTAAACTATATTTATATTGCTTATTGATGCTGATATTATAACATATTACGATCCAACAGATATTTCTGAAAAAAAAAAAAAAAATTATTTCAGCCGTGAGGTTCGAACTCACGCCGGAGGAGTCTGTCGTTTCGCGTCGACTGCCTTAACCCACTCGACCACCGGGCTAATTAACAATTATGGAATCTACTGACATATTAAGCCTTTGCTTTCACGCAGGGATACGTGAGGAAAGGATTGGCGATCCTGATCAGGATAATGATATAAACTTATCAAATTATTGTATTGTTACCGGTTCTTCGTAAGTGTACAAAGTTTCAATTAAATCTGTCCGTTTAAAGTGGGTCAAAATCGAGTCCAAAGAGTCGGTTACAAACAAACAAGCAAACAAACAAACAAACAAGCAAACATACAAGTGAAGCTAATAAAAGCGTGTTAAAAAGTCATGAAATGCAGTAAATCATCTGCATCCTTATTGGCCGATTTTGTAGCAGATGTTTTAATACTGAATAACGGGGGCAATTCTAGACCCCAAAAGATTGAGACGCCCAAAAAATATAACTATAACCATAGAATACATAATTTTTTAAAAATTTCATTAGTAACCTTGTTTGAAAAGGTTTAATACACAGTTTAAAATTGAACGGTGTTCCCGTTTACCATTAAAAATATTGTAAAAATGGTGTAAAAGTTTACCCCATTTGGTGTAGAATCAAACACCATCCAATATTGTAAAGAATACTCCCATTTATTATGAAAAGTTTACAACTTTTTGGATCAAAATAATCATAAACACTGATTTTTCGTATATTAAACACCGTGCGGTGTAACTTTCCTATTACGCGCATGTGTCTTAAAAGGAAAGGGAATTTTCGGGTTTATCGCCACCTATCCTATACTTAGTGTATTTCAGTCAAGTCAAAAGTGCGTTTTTGCGTTGTGTTCATGTTGAGATTTACTTATGTGAAAATGATGCGACAGATTTCTGGGACATACCCACAAGGGCGGTGTTGATATTACTACAATTATTACCACCTACTGCTAAAGGCAGACGACGACGGGGTGTTAGAGATACTCTAGCGAGTGTATCCGAGAGGTTAATTGTTTTCAAAAAAGGTAATTATTACTTATTAGTGTGTGTATGTTGTGTAGTGTAAATAATTATTATTTAGTATTTTTGGTTAGTTCTTGTTATTTATTATCGATTTTTTAGATAGAAACTTATTTCCCTCCTATATGTGCTTTTAGATTTCCTAAATGTGTATACGGTATAGTTTACTTAAGTTAAAGCCCTATAAAACCTTTATTTATTGTTCGATTTTCACCAATTTTCATTGTGTATGCATAATTTGAAAAGTTGTATTGTTAGAATCAATCAAATTATATTAATTTTTAATATACGACCTACTGTAATTGTTTCTCAGATCAAAAATAGAAAATCGCGAGATTCTTTATAGAAGTAGGTACTGGTTACATAAGGCATATTTTGGAGAGCTTACCACAACTAAGTGGGTAAGTTGTGGTATGCACTTATCTTTATTATCTTCATGAATATGATAGAAAAAAATAGAGATACAAACTAGTTACTTGTAATTTGCGATACAAGTTCGCCAAAATATGTCTATATTCTTATTCAGGGCGCCCAGAAATACTTTTCCACCTTAATTTGGATTTTATATTTTACAATACTAATAACCCAGATTGAATTGATATGGGCCAAAACTAAGAATGCACTTATGACAAAAATAATTTTTAATTGAAAAAGTAAAAAAATTTAACTGTAAAACAGTTGATAATTAAATTTTTCGTTTATTTTAGACAAATATCTCATTTGAGGAGGTTATTAGAAATAAAAAGACAAAGCAGCCATTTTTAATTGCATCTGGAGATACAAAGAGTGAAATAAAGAACTATTTTATATGCATGGATAATAAAGTTTTTGGCCAATGAAGGTTTGCAAACTTTTGGTCAGGCTTTTGATTTGCTTTTTTAAGTTTTTTTTTGTATTTAATGTTAAGTTTGATGTTGCTGTAGAACACTTTTTTTGTTTTATTCAGGTTTTTTTTTTTATAAACTTGAAACTGTAAAAGTTTCACCAAATTTGAAACAATTACATGCCAAATTATAATTTGATAAATAAGTTTCATACGTTAGTTTTTGAATAGTATTGAATAACATTTCCTGTTTCTTATTTATATTTTAGCCTGTATAAGCATTTGTTTATATTTTTAGAGTGTTTTTTGCTTTAAGATCTGCCATAATAATAATGATATTATTTCTTATATCAACCATTAGTTTTGTTGTAAAATAAACATAATTTTTATATTTCTATTGAATTTTTATTTCCCTTATTTTGTGAAAACCTCAAAACTTTTATTAATAATTACAACTTTTATTACAGATATTTATTTACACAGTATATTTTAAAAGTTTTAACTTAAACCATTTATAATCTTTACTGTAACATATCTTTTTTTAGAATTTTGTGGATGTGGGTTATTTTTTCATCGCACCAGCAATTTTTAGACTAAAATATCTTTCTACTAGCTGTAATAGAGGAAAACCACAAATCGTATTAGGCATAATGTTGATTTACAGCAAGAAATTATTTGGAAAAATTATTCATATTTCAGTATATGAACAAAAAATCTTATGGCTTAAGAGTCCCTAGTCGCGAACAATAAAATACCTTTATTTAAAACAAAGAAGTTATTAGGATGTATCCATGGGAGTGTACTATTATTGTAGACATCTTCAGATCTGTTTGAAAATGATGGTCGTTATTTTTACATGTTCATATATTGTCTCTTGGTAAAACATTACATGAGACATCAACATGATCATGTAAAAGTTAATAACAACAACCGGAATTTACCATAAGCAGTGTGTCCCCAAATCAACTCTCACCATTATGTTCTCGGTTATTATTGATGATAGAAAGATGGTTAAATATTTGTGAAAGTTTTTTAGAATTTCACAGCAATTTCGAATATCTTTTCAAAAATATCATGTCTTACTTTTCAGAACAACTGACCTTTTGGATTTTCTTTTTTTGTACCTATCCTTCTTATATTCTTTTCTAGACTTAGAAGTAAACATTATTGATTACTTTTTAAAATTACATTTTATAACATCAGTAACAAAATACATAATATGCTTTTATTTTCGAGATGTTTTAAGCTTTAACTTTTGACAAAAAATATTTCTTTTATACCATTATGATAAATCATTGTGAAGTAAAAAATAAACAAGATTTTAGACCGATATGTAATAAAATATGCCATAATAAACATAAAAGTTGGAGCATACGTATATCCCAAAAACATAGGAATATAAAAATATTAAATGTTATAAAATGTAAATTTAAAAAGTGTCTTAATAATGACAGAAGCCCAAGATTAAAAATTTGAAGGATACAGGCAAAAGAAGTAAATCCAAAATTTATTCCTTTTCCAAAATTTTAAAAATCAATACAAATTGCCAAAAAATTCTACATGATACATTTAACCATCTTTCTATCATCAATAATAACTAAAAACCAAAGGGTGAGGGTCGACTCTGGGACATACTGTATATGTAAAACAGGTGTTAAATTTACCTTATAAATTAGTTAATTTAACATTTTTTTGGTGTAAACCATTTACAAATTTTTAAGTAAAAACTAATCACTTGATAAGTGATATTTACATCTGAAAGAATAAACGTTACCCCCATATTTTGTAAAGATTTAACCGAAATGAGTGTATTTTCCACCCCGAACATGATTATTCTTTACAATATTTGCGTGTAGACGTTTAACAATTTGGGTGTACAAGTAAATCATGAAAGTTGTAAAAGTTTACAACGAAATGGTGTAAAAATTTGCCACAAAAAATTGTAAAATTTTACCACTATGATTTGGTGTGTAGTTTACACCTAATTGGTGTGTCCCAATATGTACCCCGTTCGGTGTCAATTTGGTGTGAAATTTCACACCGTATTTTGAACTGTGCAGTTATTTTTATTTATTTTCTTTTCATGTAATTTTGTTATTCTATGGGCAGAGCTTAAGTTCACGATGAGTCACATTTTTCAATTGAATTACATTTTTTGGTTCATAGTTAAGTTACGATAATAATTATTTTCTCAAACATTTTCTTATGCAACCTCAGACTTCTGATACATTTTTGTACTCCGAAAATATTCCCTTTCACAAAATATCAAAAACTACCCCTATTACTATTAAAAAATAATAACTTTGACCCATATCGTTTGAGACAGCAATGGGTCCCCCCAGGACCCCTGAATAATCGCTGCTGCTGATTAACCGACACGGAGATTGGAAATCAACTAAAGCTGATGAAGAATGTAAAGAAAATTCTCTCGAAAGTAACGGAAAGTAGAGTCCAAGAGAGCTTCGTTTTTCTGTATTTATATTTTGTCATTTAAAGGTACGCCCATTGATCATACACTAGCAATTTGTTTTTTCTGAAAACTGACTATTTTGTGTCGGACTGAAGTTAACGATTTGAAACCCATTGCGGTAGCAATCACGCCAGAATTAACAGTTAATATGTTGAACTCAGACGCTAAGGCCACTAATAAGGCCTCAATATTCTGCCTAGGTTTCACCCCTTAGGCAACCATAAAGCCAGAGAAATATTAAGTTACCTTGCATTGCTCTGAAGACTGTTTCGACCCTGGCTGGTGCTACCGATTTGAGAACCCTTGCGGTAGCAATTAGGCCAGGATTAACAGTGTGTCACTCAGACCTTGTGTCGAAATAAGCACGGTTATAAACTACACTCTTAAAAGGCATAGCCTCTTACGTTCTGTACCCGCGCATATAAGGCACTCCTGAACAGACCTGCTTTATAAATTAATAATTTTGATTTAGAGTAAACTTGGTTTGTAGTTTTGCCCGCTGGGTTTTTCCGCTTATCCGCGTCTGTTTTAACTTGCACGAAAATACAATACCACTTTATTGAAAACTCGCTTATATCTACTGGGATGTATGGCAGTAGGCTTTTGAAACAAAAATGAGTATTTCTCTCTATGTTTTACCGTTATTTGTAATAATTGTTGTATTTACAGAATTGTGTAAATAAAAACTTTCTGTAAAATTCTTAATACCGTGTTCTTATTTCTGGTTTACTTTTTCTAGACCTCTGGACAGTCTTCACTGCAACTATCCGAGACCCTATTGTCCTCTAATAGAGAAAGGTGCTATTCCTGCACTATAAAGTGTCATAAGTGACGCTTGTTCCATAAAAGGGAAATCTGATGTGGCCAGCACATAACCTTCTTATACTAGTATATATCATCTTAATTTAAAAAAATCATTCTATCTAATTCTTCAATTGCCTCAATTAAATTTTAATATCGTACCATTAAAATTTTTAAATAATAATTAATTATTATTAGCGTCCCTCGATGTCAATAATAAATTCATGTCATGTATTTAAAAGTTTCTTCTTATTGACATTGACATTTTTGTAACTAAATTAGACATTTCAAATGTCAAACTGTTAAATTTATCATAAACCCATTTTATAAGGTCAACTTTGTAAAAAATTTCTGTTTACATCAGCTTTATTTAAGTACTTGGAAAATATATTTTATTGGTTTGATATATTAGACATGATTTATAATCTTTCATCAAGAATATTTTTTTTTGTAAAGACAAATACAAAAAAGTTTGGGTCCCGTGGACCACCTTTAAGCTGTCAAGTTTTGCTCATCACCGAGTTTATCATTTTCTTTGGCCTTTAGAACATGTGCACAGAATTCGAAAGCTTTATCTCAAAAACTGTGACTGCTATCACGATACTACAGACATGCAGACAGACTTTTTTTCCATAAAGTTATGTTTTTTCATTATAATTCGTCGAGATTCATCCAGAAATGCACTAACAATTCTTTAATTATTTTCTAGAAATTGTATATTTTTTCTTCTTTCATTCATTATGTCTCTTCTGGTGGTACCACATTCACCAAATTTAATGTGTCACCTAAAGTTTTGTTGAAAATCTTAATTGCTAAATTTGGGAAGTCTCTCATTAGCATTTTTTGAGACCACACACACACACGCACACGCACACTCACGCGCACGCGCATACACACGCACGCGCATGCACACGCACGCGCTTGCACACGTACACGCACCCGCACACGCGCACGCATTCACGCACGCACACGCATGCACACACACGCACGCCTTGCTTTTTTTGCATTTTTTTTGGCAAAGAAATTATTTTTTACTTTTTAGTACGACTAAGAAAAGCAAGTTTTTAACTTTTTATTTTGTTCTTCTACTTTTTAGTCATACCTTAATTAAACTAATGTCATACTTTTGCAGATTTTTCAATTTTCACCCCCGCGCCCCCCTACGTGGGGATATTTGAAAAAAGTAACGGTGGAATATTGTATTGTCATTCGACCTTAGTAACTATGCAAAATTTCATTAATTGGTTGCCAGGAAGTGTGTTAAATAAAGGATACAAGATTTGAAGACAAACAAGGTCGAAAAAAATCATGATTACTATACTTCCTTATATTAGGTATAGTTTCTTTTTTCGGTCAAGAAAAGAAAACATACATATATATATATTAGGTATAAGAAAGTAAAAATACGTCATAACAATATAAATTATAACTCTGAATTCGTTGTCCACAATTATATATTTGAGAGTCTAATAAAAAAATCCGATTTTCTACGTCTAGGTTTTTCTCTTGTTCCATTAATTCTAATTTGATCCAAATTTATTTAGCCTCTAATACTAAACCCATTTCATTTATTTCAGATTCATTTATCTCCTAAATATTCTTTCTACTGTCAAGTGTGCATGATAGGCCCAATATTTAAAAAAATGCAAAAAATTTCATATATTTTTTATTCCATACCAGATAAATTCATAAGAATTATCATCTAAAGTCTGCTCACATAAGCTTTGCAGCGTTAGCCAGAATAGGGAACAAAATGCAGGCAGATATACACAAGTGCAAAGTTCCGATAGCGGTCAAATCAATTTTCATTGATTATTTTATTTCATAGGCATCGGTAGTAGTTGGACGTTTGTAGATTGTGTTTTAATATAAAATGAATTATGTTTTCGACGACTAATACTAATATGTAAGTATTAAACCTAATTGTTAATGACCAATATGTTCCCGTAACCTTACCTAAAAATAATAATGTGTTATATTTAAGATAGACGGTCGACAAAGGGTCGCTCTGCAAGCCCAGGTAAACAGTTTTTTATGTGCTCATATGAATGAACGCAGTATAATATGGTGTATAATTTAATCACTTTTTTACACAGGTCAGTTCAAAATGCAGCATATTGCTTTATATTAAAATAGAGAGAAACATAATATTGTTTAAAGCAGAAGTATGAAAATTGTGCAGCAAAAAATTTGGTCCGCTCAAAGCGTTTTATTTTCTGACATTATTTCTTATGGTTACACAAAATAAAAAGTAATGGAAATTTTTAAGACGTTTGGCTTTCTTATAGCTAAATCGAAATTTTTTATTAAATTAGGATATTCTTATTTCGGCGTAACCAGTCATATTAGTTTTTTATTGAAAACTATGTCAATTTTATTTTTGTTATTTTGTTTCTTTCCACTGCTAACCAATAAAGGGCATTTCTTGTTATTGTAAATAAATTTACGTATGTTCACTCTGTTGAAATATTTTTCCACTGGATCAATAAACCTAAAAGGCATTTATCTTAATTCCAATGTCTTGAAATATTTTTTTACGCCTGGTAATAAATAAGTAACCCACAATGATATATTTATTACGCCTGAAAATAAGCAATTTACAATACACTCGCTACTTTGCCCATTGTAAATCAGGATCACCAAGTCCAACACACCACTGCAAAGTTTAAGTGAACAGACCATACGTACAGTGTGACCCACTTTGAATGGAAACATCCCTGCAAAAAATGTTATTATTATCCGATTTTAACGGGACATTTTTTTAAAAGATAAATCATCAAAGCCTTTTGACAAAAATTTAGAGATTAGATTCAATTTCCAAGACCTATCGTGATTTTTTTTTTCAATGTCTAAAATTAACAAATTTGAATAGCGATTATTTATTTATTGAAATTCTGACTACACCACTGGATTCAGTAACCTTTCAAATGTGTAAATCCCAAATTTCATGGAAAAAATACTGAATAATGACAGATTTATAACAAAACTAATGTAGACAGTATTTTATATGATTTTTTCTAAAAAATCAGACCAGCCCATGAAAAATAAATAAAAAAAGATAAATTAACCTGATAATAGTTAATGGCTTTTATACAAACTTAATCGCACTAAAATTAAAAATTTGATATTAACAAAATTTTAATAATAATAATAATTAAGTTTTAAATAAACAAAACAACAACGCTTACGAACATTAATCTGAAACTACAACATGACAATATAACACCGAATCTTAAATTTTTGTAACTTCTACTATGCCGCCATTTCATTCAATGCACTTGTCCAATCGTTTACGAATATTTTTTTACGACTTAACTTCTTCACACGCTTGTCTTATTCTTGCACACAGCTCTTCTCTATTCTCAGGTCGTGACTTGTAAACCTTAGATTTTATTAAACCCCATAAGAAGTCCAGCGGTGTTAAGTCCGGGGACGGGGGTGGCTATCCAATTAACGGCCTGTTTCGACCTATCCATTCGTTAGGAAAGTTAGTATTAAACCATTCCGTAACTAATGACCCACTCTGGGCTTTCTGTAGCCCAATACCTCGAATTTTGTGCCGATACCACCCCGTTTGTAGTAAAAGTCACCTTATTGCTAAAAAAAAAGTTTTTAAAAAATGTCTGTTATTAAGGTACTCTCCTTGAGCCCACATGCAAAATTCCATCCGTTTTTCATCAACCAGGTTCCAGCGTATGTAAAAACTTAGGTTTGAACGGTTTTACTTTATTTTTTTTAAGACATATTTATAATATTTTCTCTGGGTAAATTTAAATCTAATCTGGCTATGCTCACACTGGCGTTTGGATTGTTGTTAAAATAATTTAAAAGCATCCCCGCGTAAGATGGCGACAGGGCAATTGTTAAGTCAGATGGAGCGGGGCCGGTGCGGGCTTAAAACTAAAACATTAACAACAAATACAACACCTAAAAAAACATTTTTAAATTGTATAATAACGCCGGAAACGAGAAATCAAAGACGCATGCAAAAGCATGCGTCGTTGATATAAAACTTTAAAACAATGCAAAAATAATATATAAAATTGTATAAATTTGTGCATAATAATTTTGAATTTTGACGATGTTTCGACGAGCCAAACTGTCACAGTAAAAAGCTCACCTTTAAACAATACTGAACTGGGAAGCGGGATTATCCAACTCCGCTTTTTTTTGGGTATTTAATGATATTTCGTGTATATAATAATGTGCCGCAATTTGCTTATAATTTGGAATAAAAAAAAGAAGAAAAAAATAAGAAAAAATTTTGAAATTTAGTGCCCCTTTTATAATTTGGGAGTGCCCTCCCATTTTGTGAGAGGAGCGTGATCTAAAGATGCCTAAAAATTGGTAATGGCGCGTTATACTCCCTTATTTGTGTAATGTTGGCGGTTAGTGGACAATCAGAGAGTTTAAATTTGTAAAATTTTTGTGAAGTATCTCTGATAAAATCCACTATGAGTACAATGTCACTGCAAAATTGTAGTAATTCCGTTTTTATTCTTTGTGTATGGCAAATAACTTATTTCTTCATTTTAATACTTAAAATATAATGGCGTTTGATCTATTAAATCTATCATGTTAATTTATCTTTTTTTATTTATTTTTCATGAACTGCTCTGAGCTTTTTGAAAAAATTGTATAAAAGTAATTATAAGATACTGCCTACATTAATTTTGTTATAAATCTGTCATTATTCAATATTTTTTTCATGAAATTTGGGATTTACCCATTTGAAAGGTTCCTGAATTCAGTAGTGTAGTTAGAATTTCAATAAAAAAATCGCTAATCAAATTTGTGAATTTTTGATATTGAAAAACCTCATAATAGACCTTGAAAATTTAACCTAATCTCTAAATTTTTGTCAGAAGGTAAAGGTTTTGATGATTTGTCTTTTAAAAAAGTCCCGTTAAAATCGGATAATAAATACATTTTTTACAGGGATGTTTCCATTCAATGTGGGTCACACTGTATATGTACATATGTATAATACGAAATGGTATTTTTGAAATAACTACGTAGTAAAAATATTTGTCAAATAAAAACAGGAAATATTTTAAACTCGATCTATAGAATAGATATAATTTAGGAATTTTATTGCATTCAGAATAAAATTAATGTATGCTGTTTTGCGATCTTCGATGTTATTATGTAGAAATATTTTATAAGAAAAGGCGGTAACAACAATCAACAATCTTATAAACCGGTATTGAAAATATTCTTTGGCTTTAGTCATACAATAATATGCTAATTAGTACAAGTTCGTGTCAACGGCCGAGAATATTTTACTAATATGGCAGCCGGGGAAAATTTTATTGCATTTTCCTCATGAAAAATATTATCTTCATCTGCCCCTTACAGATTCACTGTTTTCTTGACAAAACAAGTATAATTCTAGTCAATTTGAACTCTACCTATTAAGATCAATTTTTATTCGACTTGAATGCCATTTATAAGTTTGCACCTAAATGTGCCTCATTCATTTAAAATCAAATGCGGCGTGTAAACAATATTGTGTGTAAGAATATGCATTTGAGATGTGCGTCTTGCATAAAACTAATCTAAGACTAGTGACGGAAAAAGCGACAATTTTTTAATAGTTCTAATTAATTTGTATAATAATAAATAGGATCAATCTGAAACGTGCTTACCTTAAACTTTTCATCATTTAATATTTTAAAATATAGGGAATGTTAAAATGTTAGCAGAAAGTTCTGGAGATGAAAACAAATTGATATAACTCTATTTATTGTTATACAAAAATACACCCCCGAGGAGCTATAGCCATTAAAAGACCTTGTACAAATAATATTTTGCGATATTTTCCTCCAATTCTAAAATATTTTCAAAATATTTTGTGTGGGTTGATATGTCCAACTGTATAGTATTTTAAAAAAAATTTCTCCTTAGCTCTATATTAACAGTTTAAATTAAGGCGGTAAGACTCTCTCTGCCTCCCAGACTATTTTATTATCGCTACGCCCATGCCCCTGATCTTTTTTTCATAGCTCGCAAAATATTTTCACATTTTATTGCTTTACACTTTTTCTCGTCCAGGCTTTCGTTTTTAAGTAAAAAATACACATCTTCCTAGCTGCAGCATCGTGGTAAATACAGATGTTTTTTGTTACATCTACTTAACGATTTGAGTTATTGTTACGTATTTAATAACAGTAACAATGAACAATTATCTAAGTTTAGAAAAAATATACTGAAAGCTGTGGCATGGAAATGGGGTGCAAATTCCTTTTCTCGCCCCTTTCTTAACCCTTTGGTTTTTTTTTGTAATGTATTTACATATTATAACAGTTTGATGATTTTTTACAACTTATTGTATCCTTTAATTTTAAATCTACCGTTCTTGAAATGAAAATTTGTCTGGAAAGTAATACCGACAAATCAAGCAAATTAATAACTTGAATATCAGATAAGCCCACGCAACACATTTAGTAGTCTACGTAGTAGCTACCATCAGTGAATCTTTAAAGGTTTCCGCAACTAACGAGCGTTACGTAATGGGAACGATCCGTCTACCAAGCATTCACCAAAATAGGGAATAGTTATTACGTGGCAAAAACTATTCCGGAACCTTCCCTGATACTTGTTTATACTAGATTATTATTATTAAATGGAACGTAACCTATTAGTAGAAATGACTAACTTTTGGAACAGTTCTTTAGTGGTACGGGAGCAAACTATATTTCTCTCTCTCTCTCTCTCTCATTCGAATAGCAAAATATAATGTATTGCAATCAGACTTACTGATTGTGAGTTTGAATATGTCCAAGTTAAATAGATTGAATGAAATATGTGTAGGTAATAAACCATGATGTTTTGCATTCACTCTGTGTGGAAATTAAAACGACTACTTGTTTTCTGTAAAACGTTTACATGATACTTCGATAAAAAAGACGCGCTCTCTAGAACATTGTTATTTCGAATAGACAATTTGTTCAAAAATTTATGTGTACACTCGAAAATGCAAAATTTTTGATAGAAAAATTTTTTGTTTATGTGTTATGAAGTAATAATGATATATTTATAAAAGATGTTTGCAAATGACCATATTTAATGAAAAAAATGGTTTCTAGAATTTTATTTTTATCTATGTCAATCATTCAGTAATAGTTTACCAAAAATTAGCAAATGCAACGAATGACGTCATATTTGTGATAGCTTTAAACAGGCCACTACTAAACTACTACGAAAAGATTACTCCAAAGTTCCCACGTTCTTTACGACCCTCACTTTTAAGTTGGCAGAGCTGGCTGATTCGATCTTTTACTTGGGCTCGCAGAGCGCCCTTTGTCGACCATCAGTCGTGCATAATTCTCTAGTATAGGCGCGCACTGCAATATATAAATTCACAAAAGGTATTTATAAAATACTGCGCGCCTATGCTAGAATTTTTTATGTGCTTATATGAAATGAATGGAGTATAGGTAAAAATAATTTTATTTTTTGGGATTGGCAACACGTTAGTGACTGCCTAAACATCAGCAGGTGACAGGTGGAAGTGTTATTAGCGAAAATCAAACAAACGATTAACTCGAGGATTTACCTTGAATACCAACAAAATTCAATGTGGCGAAAATCTCGATTGACCAAAGTTGACACTACTATCCATATATTCTGTCATCTGATCATTGACGTTTTCATAAATTTCGTAACTTCCCTAAGTTATTCATTTGTCTGAATTTTAAGAATTTGTTCAGTAGGCGAAGCTTTAATCGATAACAATTAATGGTAAATCACAATCAATTACATTATTTACTTCAACATATTGTTACATCTAACCACCTGGTAGCCAAATGTTACACCTGGTTACCACGCCGTCAAATATAACCGGGGAACCCCCGTGGTACCGTGATTTTAGTTTCGCCCTGTATTAGGATTACTCTTAATACAAGAGGAAACCAAATCAGGTATTTATGGAAAAGCCTTCACTTTACCTATCAATAAGAACTATTCTTATTGACAAGGAAAGCGAAGAAATTTCCTGTGCCTGCGGCTAGCTGATTTTTTTTGGGAGGCAAGGGCCGTGCGTTTCTTGTTTCCTTGAGACCTTGGTTCACTATTATTCACTTCAAATAATTCTACCAACGAGTAGTAGGCGAGGATGAATAAGTAATATAAAAAAATCAGCTAGCCGCAGGCACAGGAAATTTCTTCGCTTTCCTTGTCAATAAGAATAGTTCTTATTGATAGGTAAAGTGAAGGCTTTTCCATAAATACCTGATTTGGTTTCCTCTTGTATTAAGAGTAATCCTAATACAGGGCGAAACTAAAATCACGGTACCACGGGGGTTCCCCGGTTATATTTGACGGCGTGGTAACCAGGTGTAACATTTGGCTACCAGGTGGTTAGATGTAACATTTGGCGCCCAACGTGGTTTATTGGGTTAATCTTGTTTTTTTTGAACTTGGTTAACATTTTGTAACTAGTTTTTATTTTTGAGCGTTTTAAGTAAATTTTTTTAGACATTCGTGTGCTGTTGAAAAATTTTAGTTTTCGTTAATTTTTTGGCATACTTGGTGTATGGAAATTTGCCTCTAAGGTGTCAAATTTTCCCACGAAGGGGGGAATTTCAACAGTCACGAATTTTAAAGTAAGAAAACTTCAAGTAATTCAATTAACAATTTAAGGTAGAGAAAGAACATACATTCTTAACAATATAAATTACCATCCAGCTAAAAATACAATATATAAAACAAACAGATATAAACATAAAAGCTACAAAGAATCACAATTCAATAAAAACTCAAGTGTGGATATTTAATAAACAAGTTTTATTAATGTTTTTGTTGATTATAAATAGCATGAGTTCCAAGAAATTAACAGGTTGAAATTTATTGTGTGTTACTAGTTTTTTTTGGTTTTTTTTTTTTGAGCTTACAGATAAGGAATCTTATCAATAGTAAATTAAAACAGCAGGTTTTGCTTTGTGTGGCACTCACTACATTTTATTATAATAGGTATCCTATAAATAAGTTTTTTATAATTTATTCAGTTAAGGAATTTTTTTTTTTTTTTTTTTAAGTTTTATTGAGTCAAGATGGACGCACTTCCGTTCAATGTTAAATACCTAACTGAAAATGAAATAAATTATGAGCTTAGGATTAGAAATGTAATTGCATCTAAGAAAGCGCTTGATAGCAGGCGGCTAATTCTCGAACGTTGCATAACCAACAACACAGAAATACTAAATTTTTCAGACAAGGAAAGAAATAGTGAGAAAACTGCCATCTCTATCTCATTGATAGAATTAGAATTTCTAGCTCACGATTTCTCCGCGACAAAGGAGGACACCTCCTATTTACTTATTTCTACCCGTTTGAAATCTTTGTATAATAGAGTAAATCGTTTTGAAGCTCCTTCAGAGCCTGAGGAGGAAAAGTTAGAATTTTTAGAATTTAAAAACGAGTCTCTAGCAACGATTCTAGAAATCGAGGCAATTTTACATTCTAAAATTAAACCAATACTGAGTAATAAAATAAGTGAGAGTGAGGAGTCATATAGTGCAAAATCTATACCAGTTTATAAATGGGGAATTAATTTCAATGGCAAAACTAGTGTTAAAGCGTTCTTAGAACGAGTTCAGGAGCTTTCTATTGCAAGAAATGTCTCTGAAAAACATCTTTTTGAGTCAGCTATCGATTTATTCGATGGTCAAGCGTTAGTTTGGTATAGAGCGATCAAAACCTCTGTTAATTCGTGGAAAGATCTGGTTAAACAGATGGAGAATGCATTTTTACCCCTTGAGTATGACGAAAAATTATTAGACGAAATAAAACAACGTAGACAGGCTAATTCGGAGTCAATACATATATATATTGCTATAATGAAAGGGTTATTTAGAAGGTTGCCAGTTCCCTTGGCAGAACGAGATCAACTTAAAATAATCCGTAAAAATATTTTATCCAGATATATTGATCCCCTAGCTTTAGTAGAAATTTCAAGTACAGAAGACTTAATTTCACGATGTGTCATGTTAGACGAGGCCTGGCAGATAAAAAATAACTCCTATGCCGCCTCTACTTCAGCTAATAGTTATCTTCTTGAAGGAGATTTGTCCACATATCCACAGGCGAGTACGTCATCTCCTAGAAAAGAAAAGTCTAATGTAAAAATAAGTCACAGTAAAACTTTTAAGTCTAATAATAATCGTCAAAAGGTAAATACAGTCTCCAACCCTGTTGAACCACTCCCTAAAGTAGTTTGTTGGAATTGCCAGAAATTAAACCACCAATTTAGATTTTGTAGAAAACCGAGAACTAAGTTCTGTTACCAATGTGGTAAGCCAGGTTTTACCGTAGGTACGTGCCCGGTATGTAAGCATTCAAAAAACGTATAGACGCAGCTGCTACGCAAGGCCGACAGCAGATGCGATTTAGGCAAGGCCAAAACTTTCTGAACAGACGGTTCAGAAATTCTAGTAAAGTAGAGACTAGGCAATTTTTCTCAAGACATAAGTTTTATGTTAGTACAGATTTAGTAGATTGGAAAAATTGGAAATTAACTGTAAGTAAATTTATGAAGGAAAATAAAACGAAGGAAACTTTTCCTTTGTTAGTTAATAAAATATCGGACAACCGTCCACATGTCGTCCCAGACGCACTTTCTAGAGCAGAACCGGAAGCAAATATCAATCTTCTAGGCATCTCTTTGGATAATCTTGAACCATGGTATATAAATCTGAAAAATAAGATTCTTCAGTCACCAAAGAGATATCCACAATGGTTAATTAGAGACAATCATATTTTTAAACACACTGGAAAAAAATTGGCGTTGAAAACCAACATTTCTGAGTGGAAATTAGTCGTTCCTTTAGAACAAAGAAACTCAGTAATCCATGACAACCATGATCTAGCCACGAGTGCACACTTAGGTTATTATAAAACACTTAATAAAATTGCCGAAACGTATTACTGGCCTAAGATGCGCCAAGATGTCCTAAAGTATGTTAGGAAATGTCAAATTTGTCAAAGAGAAAAATCACCTAGTACTCAACGTTTTGGGTTAATGGGAGCGGAGAAAAAGGCCAATTTTCCATTTGAGTATTTGTGTTATGACACAAAAGGTCCTTTCCCGTCAAGTTCAAAAGGTAATCGCTTTCTTTTGGTTGCAGTCGATTACTTTACGAAGTTTGTGATAATGAAGCCAGTACGCAGGGCTACTGCACAGTCAATTGTGACATTTTTAGAGTCAATTTTTTTGACCTACGGAACCCCAAGGGTTCTTTTATTAGATAATGCTCCAGCACATACAGGTAAGGAGTTTGAAGCTTTTAAGACAAAGTTTAAAATACCTCAGGTCTTTTATAACCTTTATTATCATCCACAAAGCAATCCAGTCGAGAGATGCAATCGTACTATAGGTACTGCAATCCGCTGTTGCATAACTAAATCTCATAAAAAATGGGATCAACAGATCCCCGAAATACAAATGGCATTAAATACCTCTCTTCATGAAGCCACAGGTTTCACGCCTGCTTTCTTAGTTTTTGGACGTAAATTACCTGCTAGAGGTGATTATTATGATGATAAAGATTTAGTGTTACCTAACCTTGAGGAAAATCGTAAGTCTTTTGCAGACGAGTTAGATAAATTACCTGATGTGTATAAGTTAGTCCGGGAGTCACTTAATAAGGCGTATAAGCAAGCATCATCCAGATATAACTTGCGTAAAAGGGATTATAAGTTTAAGCTTGGTGAAAAAGTATGGCGTTTGAATCACCATAAGAGTGATAAAGTAGCTGATTACGCAGCTAAATTAGGTAACAAATATGTATTGTGCACGATTTGTAAAATAATATCAAATAAGTCCTATGAGTTAAATCATATGGATGGTACATTCGCTGGCCGTTATCATGTCTCACAACTGAAACCATATTTTGGTTCTCAGTCAGATTTATCCCAGCTAGAAAACTAAAATGTCACAGAAAATTGAAAATTTTCTATAAACAAATCACCTCTGAATAAATACAAATATTTTTATCCTTTAGTAAACCCATATTTATTTTTGCCCAGAGCTTATTTTTGGAGTTTTGCAGTGTTGCAGTTTAGTAAAGAAAGTTTCTTTAGTAATTTTGGGACGCCAAAATTAGATTTTTGTGGTGTCAAGATGAACACAGGGATGTTCATCCAACCAAGTTTTAAGATGTGTAAAAAAATTTCATATCGGTTTTTGAGTAATCTTACTGCGAGTAAGATTTTATTTTTTTTGAGTAAATCTCAAATATTTTTGGGACCAAATAGGCCCAATATAGTTATCTTTACCTGTCGGTAAAGTATAAATTGTTTAAGATAAACAATAGTTTTTGGTCGAACATAAGTTCTCAGTTAGGATGATTCATGGTATAATCTTCTACGACACTTTCAAGTAGAAAGATGCACAATTCTACAATTGTGACAGTTTAGTAATTTCAAAATTTTGTTTTAAATTGACATGTTTAAAAGAATTTTGTTATAAGAGAAATTTTTATCTACGGATAATCTTCTCAACCGCATCTCTTAGTGAGATTTGATTTGCTGTGATATTTATTGTTTGGTATTTGTTAAGTAACAAATTAAAAGGCCAAATCAATAATAACAATTAGAGACTCTGTATATAGTAGGTTAACCTCAGGTTTAGTTTATTCTAAGTATAAATGTCATAAGTGACAATAAATGGCCTCAACTGTTGTGTTTAATGCCGGTTGAATAGGCAACCCTTATTTAAGTTTAGAGTTAATTTCAGAAGATCTTTCTGAATACGGTTTTATCATAGGAGAAGGCTCGCTACCTTGCTCCCGGTAAAAATTAAAATAGTTTAAGTTAATTTTAGGAATACCTGAAATTTGGTTGGAAATTTGCATCATCCTGCACAGTGCATATTTGTTTGCTTAACGTCAGTCAAAAAGCCCCATTTAGTTTAATGTACAGGGTGTATCATTTTTCCGGTTCAGTAAGATTAATTTCTACCGAAACCAATCTTTGGCTGGATTCAACTATTCTTACTTTCCTTTTTGAATCCAGGGTTGTATAGGGTGGGCCCACTTGTAGGAATACGGGTTTCAGTAGAGAATTTTACGAGTTTTCGACTGGAGATTCTCCAATTCCATATAAACACTAACATCGTTCTTTTATTCTTTCTTCTCCTTTCTTCCTTCCTGTCTAGGTACCTGTTAAAATGTGAAGACATAGTTTAAACTTTTAAACAAAAATAATCATTAAAGTTATTCGCTGAACTTTAAGTTTTTTTGATTTTTGATATGAAATAGAAGACGAAAACACACGTTCTATTGGTTAACAGTAGTAAATATCGGATTTTCGATTCCTAGTCTTACTATTTAAGTCCCCGAGTTAAGTTATTTTTGATGAAAATTTGTTTAAAATTTTTTTTCTGGGTTCACTAGTGATACCCTACGCTTTTAATTCAATTAGATTGAATTTTTTTTGTATGTCTTCGATTTTAATGAGTACACACCTTCTTCTTACTTCTCTTATTAAATCAACAAGTGTAAAAACATCACACTAAAATATTTTTTTTGCTGAGTGAAGACTTACTCTTGTGCGCTATGCTTACGTAGACAATTTTTTTGGATGTAGTTCCTCGACTTTTTTGACTTGTACGCTAATAAAAGCAACGGTTATTTATTAGACAGTACCTTGCGTAGTGCCCTGGGCTGGTCTCGTTATCACAAATTAATATTTTTTTATTATCATATTTAGTTAAACCTATTGTTAATTAGTTTAGACATTAATTTGTTTGACTTACCGACTTTAAGCTGTGAGTGCTTCAAGCTCACAAATTTTTCGATTGGCAGTGACACTGCGGAAGTGTTCATTGTGCAATATTTGGCATCCTTGTAGATGTATCGTGGTGACTGTCCATAGCACGTCTCCAATTTCAGTAAGCGACTACTAAAATGTTGCATAAAAGATTTGAACTTTAATTCTTAGTCAATTCAAGTTAAATCATAGGTGCCTTTGAGCATATCGTAGTTCTGTTCATAGTAACTTAACTAATTTCAGTATGATGCAACTATAATGCATCCGGGTTAAGGTGTACTTTGCTGCATTCTTCTCCGAGGTGAGGTGAAACCAAAACCTAAAGAAAATTGTATTATTAGTTTTAATGTCACTAATAGACATTTATCAATTGTCTTATTATATTTTTTTGGTTATAATACCATAAGATAACTATTGCCGAGTAATATTTTTTTAATAACAATCAATGTTGGATTTTACGGTTAATATCTAAAACTCAATACTTATTTTCCTAATAATAATTAGGACTGAAACTGATAAAGATTGTACTTGATTATTGAATTATCATTCTCATGTAGTCTGGGGAACAATTATTTTGTTTCTCCCATTTCATTAATGTTGTAATGAGCTAGTTTACTTACCTTGTTTTATTTATTTTTGGTTTGAACATTAACGAAAAATCTGAAGATTTTTCTTTTCTCAAGGGAAGAGGTGATGTTCCGTTCAAAAACGTCACTGTCCGTAATACAAGGATAAATAAACTATAACCTCCAAATATCTATCTGGTTCCCAATTGTTTATAATAGAGTATTTTTAGTAGGTGAAGAATTTCTGTTTAACCTTTGGTCGATCTCATATTTATTAAGGAATTATTATGTTTACCATCTAAGTTAATATTATCTTGTACATATTTACATAATCCAATATTGTTTATTATTTAAGTACTTTTGTTGTAATAACAGTCCCCAAAGTTAACGCTTTCAAACTGAAAGAAAATATTATTAGAAATATGTGTCACAAAATATGCAATCATTTATTACCTTAATTAGATAAATATTCAATATTTAGGTCGATATTAATTAAATCGCAACAGCTGTTTATAGTTTTCCTTTCAGAAGGGTTGCGACTGCCTTTGGTTGGTTTGACCTTCAGCTACTATTGTTAAAGTTTTCTGTCTCATAAACTTCCCAGTTGTCTAACATTAGGGAGACAACTTATATCGCTCATAGATGGCGTTACGATCAACTTTTGGGGAATAATTAATTTAAATATCATTGTGTAATACAGGTGTTATGTAGTACCATTAGACTATTCTTATAGTGGATTTTAATCATTAAATATTATTTGTGATATAATATGAATTTATTTTAGTTACTTTCATATCTTATTTTATAAAGTTTGATTTTTTATATCAAACTAGTTTACCTCCTTGATAGAGACAGGAAGATAAGCCATTTTAATAATCAACTTTGCACCGGCAACACCTCTTGGCAGACAATCGATAACATCAATCAACTTTTGAAATGTTATCTTAATTTACTAGTGTTGTGAACAACCATCAGGTAATACTAATAGTTTTAAATGATTTATTTTTCTTGTAAATTCTCTTCAAGATGTATATTTTTAAGGAAAAGTTAATAATTAATTTTTCTAATTTTTTGTGAAGATGTGACACATGTTCTAATAATATGTTTCTATTTATTCCTTTCTTAAATACATAGTCTGAAGCCGGCTTATCTAATATTATCCATCCTTATATAATATTATCCATCGTTAGCTAAAATTTATTAAGTTAATATTATTAAATGCTAATATTATTGATCGCTAATATTAATCTGTTAAAGCTAATATCTCATCGCTAAAATTTTGAATAAAATTCCTAAATTATTCATCGTTAATAAAATTCATCTGGAATTTCTTTTGTGAATTTATATTTCACACTCTTCCAATTTCATTTGGATATTTATATTTGCACATTAGCAAATTAAAAAGTCACGATTCTTGGATCCAGAGGATTAGTTCCGTGGATGTTTTATTTGGATGACCAGAATTCATCTGTAACTTGTAACGTGATATGCGCTCCACAATTTTGAGTAACGTTTCATTTCATCGGTAGACTATGTATTAGGAAACTAGGTGTCCATACCAGACGAGAAAACGTTAACTTCAAGACTTACACCACCTTTCCATCACAGGTCAGCCTTCGCTGGAGTGTGGCAAGTTATTTTATTTTCGATTGTGTTCGGTGAACGAGTTTCACCCACTCTTAATAAATTTTTGTACATATATTTGTCGGTAATTTTAAATTACCATTTTGTGGTATACTTTGCTGTTGGTTTAATAAATAATTAATTTTATTAATTCATTTTTTATTCTGTCTCTACCTTAGACAGAAATTCTGTAGATTCTGAGTTGGGGGGGGATGAAAAAGTAATCACTGATAAAACTGCAGATGGCGCCCTTAATATAAACATATATTTTTTTTATATTACTTATTCATCCTCGCCTACTACTCGTTGGTAGAATTATTTGAAGTGAATAATAGTGAACCAAGGTCTCAAGGAAACAAGAAACGCACGGCCCTTGCCTCCCAAAAAAATCAGCTAGCCGCAGGCACAGGAAATTTCTTCGCTTTCCTTGTCAATAAGAATAGTTCTTATTGATAGGTAAAGTGAAGGCTTTTCCATAAATACCTGATTTGGTTTCCTCTTGTATTAAGAGTAATCCTAATACAGGGCGAAACTAAAATCACGGTACCACGGGGGTTCCCCGGTTATATTTGACGACGTGGTAACCAGGTGTAACATTTGGCTACCAGGTGGTTAGTTGTAACAATATGTTGGTTCTTCACTGCAATGTCTGATTTTCCCGACAATTTTCCTAACCTGGTTACTTATCAATCACAACGATTAAGGTTCAGTTCCGCATCAATAAAAGAATTTGTTAAATTGTTAACTTCATTTAACTGCTACATAACTTTTCCACAGTATAATCAGTAGGTTATTTCTCCTTGTTGCTAGGCCTCACCACCGGGAACCTTCAAGAGCAGTTATACTGGCCCGTTATTCTGATAAGCATCACTAGTATCAGTGTAGTAGTGGCCGTCAGAGCGGCGTGTATGTTATCAGCGAAATAAAAAATAACTCGTGGTATAAGTGCTTTATGCGTAATTGGTTTACTGTGACAATTGTATACATTTTATTTTATTTTAATATGGGGAACGATAAGAAAAGAGAGATGGGTTCGAAGACTGGCGCGCGCGCCAGACGACGAACAATTCAGACCAGTGACCCCGGATAATCAACGCCATCCTGAGGTTCCGATACTTCCCAGACAGACGGAAGAGAGCGGATGTCATCCTGATTCTCAAACCAGGCAAGAATCCGATCCATCCCTCTAGTTACAGGCCCATCAGCTTACTGCCGGCGATGAGCAAAGTAGCCGAAAGGATAATTTTGGCCAGACTGCAGGAGTACTCCGAGGAATTGCAAGTCATTCAGGACGAGCAATTCGCTTACAAGAAAGGACACTCGACCGAGCTGCAAATACTCCGCCTGGTGGAGTATGCAGTGGATGGACTCAACAGGAACCAGTCCACGGAAGCGATCCTACTAGACGTCGCAAAGGCATTCGACAGGGTCTGGCATGCCGGACTTCAAACTGTTAGATGCAGGATACCCGGCAGCAGTCGTCAAGCTGACCAAGTCATACCTACGAGGAAGGCAACTTCGCGCGAAAGTAGACGGGGAGCTATCGACCTACAGACCCATGGAAGCAGGAGTACCGCAGGGCACAGTACTTTCGCCACACCTGTTCACCATATACACCTTAGATCTGCCAAGGACAGCAGGGACGGCTTTGGCACTCTACGCGGACAACACACAGCTCTAGTCGCCAGATCCTGGCAGGCAGCGTAAGTGACTTGTCACCTCCAGGAAGCAGCATCCCGCCTGGAGGATTGGTACAACAGATGGAAAGTACCGATCAACGCAGAGAAAAGCAGTGCGATCCTGTTCAGAGAGAAGGGAACTCAAATCCCGGAGGGACATGTGACCATGAACGGCGAGCCGATCCGGTGGACCGATACCGCCAAGTACCTAGGTGTCGTTCTGGATCAAGGGCTGACATGGAAACATAACACCGACGAAGTGTTGAAGATCATCCAGGATCGGGCCAAGAAGATCTTCATACGAGTGAAGACCCATGCGAATCCTCTGATCAGACGAGCCGTCGATTATGATCCGGCAGAGGCTCCGCGATACAAGATACCGAGGCTACAGATCCTGGACAACGGCTAACAGAGGCGAAAACTCCTTCAGCCAGCCGCGAAGATGGGCTACTCCGAAGAGACACAGACATACCCCAACACTCTTCACCCACCACGGGGCACCGAACCGGCCGACTGCCGGATCGGAGTCACGCTCCTTTGCCTCGAGCGGGCCTAAGCGCTAAAGAAGCGCTTAAGCCTTGCGCGATCCTGAGCTACATAGCCCCACCTCCCCACACGCATACTGCCGGACGCCACCGGCAAGAACATTTCCCCCTAAACCCCACAAACTCCTAGGGCAGGACGGCAACAGTCGCCCTGCCCGCGACATGACGACGCTCCCGGGAGCAGACAGCCGATGAAGAAAGAAAACAGAAACAAGAAGAGCGCCAGAAGAGAAAGGCCCAAATCGGCTGGGTCCAACAAACCAGGAACGGGGGAGGTCTGCCAAAACGACCACACCGTTCGCATCAGGAAACGGGGTTGCCGGTGGAGCAGACCCGCCCCCTTACGAGGTTGGTCCAGGCCTACAGCGATGCGTTAGAGTAAAGGAAAGTAAAATTTCCGACCCCTGCCATCCAAGGTCATCGTCAAAGCCAAGAATATTGCTCATGTAAAGGGTGTACTAATAAAAGTTATTGTAGTAATGAAAAGTTTTATTCATTTCCTCGTGATGTCGAAAGATAAGATGTTATATTATGCAAGCATAAAACATTGAATTTAATGTATGAGGTATTGTTTTACAAAACAGGAACCATTAATGAAGTAATTTTAAGAATATAAATTGAAAGGATAAATAAAAAAATCCTTGGTTTTGTATTTACAATTAGACGAATGCTCTTCTGCATCTATTTTGAATCATTTTTAAAGATATTACAGAATAAATTTTAAAATGTGTGTATGTTGTAGAAAATTACAAATTATTCTATTATTTGCGGACCATTTACAGAGTGAACGAGTTAAATAAAGTTAAAGCATATATGTCCCATAATTAAAATCCTTCTTTCAAGGGGGTAATAGGACTATAAAAAATAAGTTGAGTTTTGTATATAAACATCTGCCTTAAGTCAGTTCCTATGGGAGCTACAATCCCTTAAAGGGGGTAAGTATAACATAGTTATTTGCCAATAAATTCCAAACGTCTTAAGTTGCAAAAATTAAATTTGGATCATGATTAATTTCGTAATGTTACATATTTTGTTAAATTTTTATTTACAATATCATGATTTGTTAGGGTAATTAACTTATTTTTTTACACATTTATAGCGGAAAGAAACGCTAGCGTTAAAAACTGCATGAGAACGGTCCTTATACGAAATATCAGTATAAGCTATTGTTTTAAGTTATTTGTACTTAAATATTGTAGTGCAGGATGGGTATACAATAATCGATAGGTAACTACATACCTCTACAAAAATAATTCCGCACTTTTATTTTTAAACTGATTTAAAGCAAATGTTTATATACAAAACTCAACTTGTTTTTTATAGTTCTATTACCCTCTTGAATATGGGCACTTAATTATGGGACATCCTGTATATATCTATCTAGATAATCTACAGATTTTTCATTTTAACCATACAAAACATTAAAAAATTAAATATATACAACTGGCTGCACAAACATTAAAAACCCGTAGTCTCTTTCCTAACTAATAATTATTTATTTTATTAATTAATCAACAATGCTAAATTTTCTTCGTCCACCCATGGTATCCTTGTAAAATACTACGCCTGTAACGCAACCTGCAATCGAGGTCCCAGAGTTCTCAGTGGTTTTATGAATGATGTGTAGCTGAAATAATCTACTGGTTTTACTGTGACTTTTCTATAAAAGGTCGACGATTGCCGGAAAATGTTTATTGTTGTTTTACTGCTTTTCGGCATCATGTTTGATTAGTTCCGAATAAGAACGTGTTGACTTAATGTCGCTAATAAGTTACACAACTTTAAAGCTCCGGAAAATGTCCCGACAACGTTACAGAAATTTTAAATAGAACACTTTCTGTTATCACTACTTTGAAGTGATTATTTGGTACCGCTGCGCAGTCGGAATTACTACTAATTCTCACTCTAAAGTTGAAAATGCATTAAAGTAATGCAGAGTAATATCCGCGACGTTTCACATACTGCAGCAGTTACTTGAATGTGTAATAACTATGCAGTAGCTGAATTAAGTATAATTTACGTCCTGGTTACAACACGGGCATACCACAAGATGCATTTTACACTAAAGTCACAAATTTAGTGACAGTTATGTAATGCCTACTATATTGTTCCGATGCCAGTTTCCGTCACTTTGGTGCTAGTTGGAAGGTGCTGCATTGAAACAATGCAATTTGACAGATAATAATAATTAATGGGTGCTGTGTCAGTACAGTGAATCGCGAATTATTTATTACTCTAATTGAAATGGAAAACAATTATTCTTTTCAAGAAAAGGCGGATATGCATTTAATTTATGGAAAAAGTAGTTGCAATGCATCCGCAGCTGTAGACTTTACTACACAAAGTACCCAAATCGAAGAGTACCAGATGGCGGACATTTACTGCCATTGATAGGCGTCTTGAGGAAAATGGAACTTTTAAAGTAAGAACTGCAGACTATGGGCGTAAGCGTGTGGAGACTGAAGAACAAATTTTCGATATTGTCAATAAACAACTTAGTACGAGGAGTGCAGCTGCTCAGATGGGGGTATCCCATTGTACTGCATGTAAGACTTTTAAACAAAACTACGATTATAATTTAAGACGCACGGTTTCATACGATCTGGGTCACATCTTTGACAACTCTAGTGTTACGCTGGCCTTTCGGGGCCTGGAAGTCAAACAGAAACCATGACTCCGGTTTTCATAACCGCCGTTTAAGTACAGAGAGCCCCGCTCAATTAGCGGTTCATCCATCTTGGTGTATAAACCTTTATGGCCTGGTCTCTGTGACCGAGGACCTGTAAACTGCCTTATAAATAGGGCGCGTGCACTGCCGACACCGCCGCCGACATGGAGACGAATCACCCAGGGGTTACTCATGAACCCGGGGGAGTAGGCCCTGCGAAATTCTCCGCGTATACCAGAGCTGGTAAGGGAGGCATTTAAATAATTTTCATAACACGTTGCCTTTCTCGCCGTACGCGTACTCACTAAAATTCATTTAAACAATCAATTTCTTTTGTTACGAGTGAAATGGCAACATTAACCAAAGTACGACTATATATGCTTGGGTTCCGCGGTTTTTAATAGTATTTGACCGGTGGTACCAAATGATTTACAGATAGACCTTTCTTATATAATATAGTTCTCAATATATTTTTGTTAATAATTAGTACTTTTTTTTAACTCTGACAAGATCAGGCAGCAGTAACCAACCGTTCATGCATTTGTTCACATCAGTTTAGTTCAGTTTTAAAAAATAAACCAATGTAAATACTGAATAAGGTTCAGTTGAATCTGCAATGTAGGTAACTTTATCAATTTTTACTCCTTATAGGGGATCCCGAGCGTGGATCGTCAGATGGGTACGACTAGGCAACAATAACAATACATGCAAAGTTAAACCCACCCTTTGAGTGTTGACCACCGGGCCTTGTCTCTCAACAGGGTGTCCAGTGGCAGGCATCCAGTCGCGATTGTTCAATGTTTTATGACCACAGTTACCGTACGCGTGCCGTAAGTACGATTAACGCCTGCCAACCACTACACAAAAACTCTACGGAGTAGTTCGGTTCATCTTGGTTTAAGCCTACTGATGGCGGGATGAATTCGTGCACTCCACAAACGCGGGCAGTTGCGTGCCATATGTCAGGATTCCGCATATGCATCGATTACTAATTGGTAGCGTTGGTTATATTTATGGTACTGTTGTACTATAACAGCGAGTCCGCGAGTCAAATCAAAGCATGGTTATTGGCGTCTAGCCATCTTATGTGACAGAGGACGTTCTGATACCTCATACAAGGGAAGTTTCTCTTGCACCCATATGTAGGGTTCTACATATGTTATTTAAAATACGAAGCGGAAGTTTCCGTACATGTAACCAGGTTTGGTTGTATTGCAGGTTCAATTAGCTAAATATCAGTGTAATTCTTGTGGACATTTGTCTACCACATGTTCTGTAATATTTCTTATAGACAGTTGTTTAGCCCAGAAATAAAAGGTGTGAAAACGTTAGTTATGAGTTTCCTCGAATTATTTCTACTTTCAGGTACGAAAGTGAATTCTAAATCAGTAATAGTAAATTTAAAGTCAAATCTTACTTATATTAATCATTCTCTCAAACTGCCGCTTCACGACAGGTGAGACTTACAAAAAGGGAAATTAAGTAAATAATCAAATTAATAAAATCAAAGTATCTACGAGAGAAAATACTCGACACAATATGATATAAAACAATAAAACAATAAGAGGGTGGTTTGGGCTGTTGCAAAAAGAATGAAAAGATTCTACGATAGAGCCAAACAAACTTTTGTATTTCCAATTTTATGCTGATGACTACATCTTTATTATTGCGGATAGTTTCTCTTTGTATGTGAAAATTATTTTTTGTTATCCTATACATCTTTATAATTTGTTATAGATACAAGCTAGACATAATTGTATAGAAATAACAGTTAGATCTAAAAGCCATTTGACATTCATACTCTTAAAGTTTATTATTAACAAAAACAACAAAATATTTATTAATTTGTTTTATTACCTACTACAATAAATAAAAATAAATATATACATTTTACC
>JANEYF010002627.1:110000-122800 GCA_029963845.1 Rhamnusium bicolor | reverse complement strand
TCTAGCTCAACATGTCAAAAACTACAGGACATAGGATTGATTTCGACAAAACAAAAACACTAGCCAATATCGAGCATTACAAGTCAAGAATCATCAGGGAGGCCATAGAAATAGAGAAAAGACCACACAATCTAAATACACGAGATGACACCCAAAGACTACCTACCACATGGAAACCTGCTCTAATATTACATGCTACTATCCATGAGGAAGCAAGAAACATAACGCAACGAACACACGAAGAGGAACCAACCAGAGCTAATCTAATAGGACCAAGTACACGGAGTCGCCCTCGAAATCAGGAGATGGGTGCAACAGACCGTGACATAAGCACAGATACACGCATGCGCGCCCGAACAGGACCGATTACACGAAGCCGCGCTCGGAAATCAGGAGATGGGTGCAGCAGACCATGACGCCCGGAGTGAGTCGAGAGCAACAGAGCGTAACATAGGTAGAGTATATAAAGAACAGCCAGATCCAGAAAACGTCATTTCAGTTCGAGTAACCAGAAGCCGCACTAAGCAGTTAACGGTTAGAACCTGAAGATGGCAGATGAGATTCTGCCGAAACGTCGTTCAGACAACCACGGTCCCTCTCGGGGCCTATCACCTACGCGGGGAGTATACCCGGAAAACGAATTTAACATTCACCACCCGCGAAAACCTGAAAAACAACATATATATATATATATATATATATATATATATATATATATATATATATATATATATATATATATATATATATATATATATATATATATATATATATATATACATATATATATATATATGTATATATATATATTCTATGACAACTAGAAATTAAAAAAAGAAATACAAATAAACTAGATAAAAAAGTCTATAACCGGAAATTATTTTCGAATATATATGGCGGGCCAAGACGAAATTACAGGATTAAGTGCCTTTTTTTTTTAAATGGAATGCTATGTATATCAGTACATTTTTAAAGCCTCTTTCTAGACTCTATGCATTCCTGTATTATTATTGACTAACAACTTGGATGTAATGAATTTTTTTGTTGAAATAATGCCATCTGTAGATGCATATTAAAAAGATCACCAAAGTCACAACTATAGGTTTTGAGAAAAAACTTATGTGAATACTTGTTGCGAAACATCTAATTAATGTATTTGAATCATTTTTACTTCCTTAAAATGTACAGGGTGGCCAACAATTATTTTTTAATTAAGAACTTTTTAAATTGGATTTTCTCAAATTTATCAAATGGAACACCCTGTATATTTTCAACGGTGTAATGTGAAAATGAAAAACGAACATTTTTTGTAAGTACTTCCCTATGGCTAATTGCAACCATTTTCGCTTTATTGAGCAATAAGTACAAAATTCAAGAATAAACTTAAAAAATAGAGGTTTCCTCAAATAATTCATTAGAAAAAAATTATAATTAGTACTCCACTTGTTGCTCATTTTGATTGACACACATCTCTATGCGCCTTAGAAATGAGGCCATTTAGTGGGACCAGCCCTTATTGTGATAGGTTTTTCGTACATTTTTCTGTTTTCGTTATTCGACAAGCAATAAAAAACCACAGTTTAGTATAAATTGTCTTGTACAAACGAACATTTATCGCACTTATCCGTCGCCAGTTATCATTTGTATTAAATTAAAAATACTTCGAGTTTTACAAAATGAATTTTAATAAAGCGGAACTTGTAGACATGACTTTTGTTTTGGGCGAGTCAGACAGAAATTGTTTGCTTGCCAATAGAATTTATAAGCCAAGATATCCTGAAAGAATGATTCCTGATGTTAGCAGCTTTCAAAACCTTCTTGATAGATTTGTGGAAACTGGAAATGACGAATAAAAAAAAATGAAAGAATAAAACGTGTGAACGAGGAAAATGGGTTTTCTGTGGTGCTGGTAACGGTTGAGAATCCCCATATAGTCATAGAGAAGTGAGCTCATTATTAGGAATAGAATCTTAAAAACAAATAAGTTTCATGCATCATGCACAAATGCATCAGAAACTATCTGATGACGATTTTCAAAGGCGTCTACAGATTTGTAATTGGGCCAGAGAAAATGCAAGATGTCACCTTCTTCAGTAATGTTTTATTCACTGATGAGGCAAATTTTCATAAAAATGGATTTTTTAGTAGGCACAATTTCTATTATTATGTTTCGGAAAATTCTCACTTCTTTAGGTAAGTTGATAACCAGCACATACAGTCTATAAACGTTTTAGGAGGAATTATTGGAGAACATGTAATAGGGCCACATTTATTTGATGGTACATTGACTGGAGCTATTTATCTTCATTTTCTGGAAAACCATCTGCGACAATTATTGGTGAATCTTCCTGAAAGGATTCGAAATAGGATGTGGTTTTAGCAAAATGGTGCTCCACCACATTATTTAAATACAATTAGAGACCACATAAATAATACCTACCCATCTCAATGGATTGGAAGAAATGGACCCACTAAATGGCCTGATAGATCCTCAGATCTTACAAAAATGGATTTCCTTTCATGGGGATACGTGACAGAAATTGGTTATAAAGAAATACCAACAACAGTACGAAATATGGAGGAAAGGATAATAACTGCTTTTAGATGTATCACACCGGCAATTTTAGGAACAGTCGAAACCTTGTTTCAAAAGCATATAGAGATATGTGTCAATCAAAATGGGCAACATGTGGAGCATTTATTATAATTTTTTCTAATGAATTATTTGAGGAAACCTTTATTTTTTAAGTTTATTCTTGAATTTTGTATTTATTACTCAATAAAACGAAAATAGTTGCAATTAACCATAGGGAAGTACTTACAAAAAATGTTCATTTTTCATTTCTACATCACGTCGTCGAAACATATACAGGGTGTTCCATTTAAAAAAATTGAGAAAATTCGGTTTAAAAAGTTCTTGATTGAAAAATAATTGTTGGCTACCCTGTACATTTTTAGGAAGTAAAAATGATTCAAAATTATTAATTAGATGTCTAGTAACTAGTATTCACATAACTTTTATGAAAACCCATAATTGTAACTTGTTCTCAAAATTTACGATTTTTTCTCTTAACTTCAACTGTATTTCGAAAATGAAGAACTTGTGGGCCCATATTAATATGAACTATTTGTCATAAAATAAGCCAAAAAACATGCCAGTCAATTTTCTACACATACTTAGGAAACAAACTCTATATAGAGTTTCTAGGACCAACCAAATTTTTAAAGTTTTAATAAATGTTACCATATCAAAGTAAAATATTAGTAAAATTAGTATTAGCAATTAGCAACGTCCGAATAAAATTATTTCTAGTTTAATTTACGTCCGTATACTACAAACGTTTCCAATCTCAGTTTAAAGTTAAGGTTATCACAAATTTCCAAGTTACTTTATGAAACATCGAGACGCTAAATTAATTAAATTAATCAGTTCATTAGGTAGCCAATTGATTTGCTCTACTTCGTTAACTGTATAAATTTTCTTAATTATAACGCTACACATTATTTCGTTCAAAATTCGATATGAGTGTTTGTTTCCTTTAATAAATGTTAAAGTTTGTAGTCACTTCAAAAGGCAAGTTAAAGTTTCATGCGGTAGGTACATTATTTTTTTTCAGATGACCTTTTTATTTATTTTTGTATAAAGGCAATATTGTACAAGTTTGCAGTTGTGTGGTAACTTTAACAGTTTTATTAAATTCATGTTTTTACTTTTCATCGTTTTATGAGACACTCAGAAGAAAGTTATTTTGGACTGTTTTATAAATACCAAAAGTTATTTGTTGTAGTCATAGCCATGTACTCCCTCTTTCTAAGCCTGAAAAAGCGATAAACAAGTTTTATCAAATATTGCACACGTTTCTCAGATGCCAATAAGAAAATTCAGTAACAACGATTCAGTGTTTATTAAGGTAGTTTATTGTACGAATAGTTTTGTGTTTGTCACAATTAGATGTGAAGACTCATTTTATTATCTTATATTAAATACAGTGTTCATTTGAAAACTGCCCATCCTCTTTCTCTTTAAAATTATAAAAAACTTAAAAAATTCGCCAAGATAAGTCGAATTTTGTTCCAGAAGGATATTTTTTTGGTGCTTATGATGATCAGTTCACCCTCTAACCTTCAGCACAGCCAACTTTAAAATATTAAAACACAACCGCCCCACTGGTCATACATCATTTTAAAGCGTGTTCTATCATGAATACAGCGGTTTTCAAGTTTTTGAAATCGGTCTAGTTCTATGAGTAGTGAAAGAAATATAACCAGTATTTGAGAATGACTCTTTTATAGTAAGTGTATTTTCTTTTTTGACCTTTTTAAAAGGTGTTATTTAAAGATTTATTAATGCGAAATTGTGCCATTTTTTAAATATATAATATATTTTAGCCACCATGTACAACACTAAAATTTTTTTTACCAGTTAAGTTTTAAAAAGGAATCTAAAAAGCAAACGATTAATAAAACAAATAATCACTGGCGGTTCTCCTGTAGGGTCATTTGGTTAATGACCTCCCACATACAAATAAAAAAATAGAGCTATTTATTTTCCGAAGTTTAAAAATATATAATATATATATTTTTAATATTCTTAAAAAATATATTAAAGTTTCTAATTCATTCTATGCACAATACTATTCAAATATCGAGCCTCTACATTCATATTCATTACATTATTCATTTATAGAATTTAAAAATCTTGGTTCAATCCACAACTTGTCCTCAAAGCTAGCTACGGACTGAATTTACAACGAATTAAAGTGAAATAGACTTATGCGCGAATCGTCAGAAAGCAAAAAGAGACAGAAAACACTGGCGGGGACAATGTCCCTGACACATTTTACGGAAACGATAATGCACGAGGTTCAGTTCAGTAGAGCAGTCTTAATGCTGACTAGGTACGCGTTGGTCGGTAAATTCTGTGGAGTTGTTTTTAATGTTTCTATTTGTGAACATTTTATTAGTAAATCTCTACTTGTCGTGAAATTAAGTAAAATAGTGTTTTTGGTGTTTACTATTAAATATGAGTGTTGTACAAAATATATTAAAACTGAAAGATGGACATAACTTGGGTTATGAAGACCGAGTGAAATTCAAAGGTAGTGGCCGTCCAAAACCTAATATGACGATAAAGTAAACATCTCTTGATAAGAAAAAAATAAGTTAATAGGTATTATCGAAATTCAATGTACGATTTATCCGAGTGGATTTGCGGATGCGAGGTAAAAAATGCATTTTTTTTGTTTCTCATGTCTGTTATTTGGTGATGATCCTGTTCCCATATGGTCCAAAATAGGTGTAACTGACTTGAAACATTTAAAAATAAAAGTACAGAAACATTCGCTCGCATTAAGTCATATGAATAACTGTTGTAGTCTAGCAACACTTGGTACAGTTGATATTAGAATGCAGTTAGACAGTGCCTATAGGAAAAGTTTAAAAGCTTACAACGAAAACGTTTCTAAAAATAGATATATTTTAAATAAAATAATAGATAGTTTAAATAAAGTACAAGTAGTTTTTGTGTTTAGATACGTTTTAGATGGTGTTGTATGTGAGACATTTAGGAAATTTATTCAGCCTCAAGGAACGACATCGCAGCATTTGACAGATGTAATTTTAAAAGAGTTAGAATGTCTGAAAATTAATGAAAGTCCTGAAAAATTGATAGCACAAAGTTACGATGGAGCATCAGTAATGAGTGGTGCTTTTGGAGGTGTACAAGCCAAATTTAAAAAAAGTTATCCTTCAGCAAATTTTATTCATTGTTACTCTCATCAACTAAATTTAATTTTACAGAAAACATCAAGTCAGGATAAAAGCATAAACATTTTTTTTGCTAATTTACATAGCTTTTCTTCATTCTTTGGAAAATCGCCAAAAAGAACAGCCGTGTTAGATAATGTTGTTAAGGTGAGATTACCTAAAGCGGCTTCAACACGATGGAATTTTAATACAAAGTGCATAGAGACTGTATACCTATCGAACAGAATTATTAGATTGTTTAGAAAAAAATCATTGATAATGAATCAGAAAATAACACTCTAAACCAAGCTATTGGTTTAAAAAACTACTTACAAAATGAACACTTACTTTACTGGTTAAATTTTTTTCATTTAGTTATGCCTCATTGTGATATATTGTTCAATCAATTACAAAAATGTAATATCGATGTCATAACAGTAAATAAGTGTATTGGCGTTTTTAATAGTAAAATTGAAGACATCAGAAATAAAATTTTGAATAACTATTTGGAGGAGACATCCATGCAGACTGCCCAGAGATGTAAAACGGAAGAATCAAAAAGGAGAATTTCATTAGAAGTTTGTGATATAATTACATCTGACATCAAAAACAGGTTTGGCTTCAGTAATCATTTAGCAGTGTCTCAGTTATTTCACGCAGATTGATTTAAAGATTATAAAAAAAGCTTTCCTCAAGATATGTTTAAATTAGTTAAAACGCAGTATCCAGTCATAAATCATTTGAAACTTAAAACTGAATTAAAAGTATTATATAGCCGAGAAGATTTTTCCAATAGTGAAGGTGCAGTTGCTTTGTTACAGCTTTTTATTAACAATAATTTGTGCAACACTTTTTCAGAAAGTTTAAAACTGTTAAAAATCTTATGTACTCTCCCTATGACTACCGTCGAAAGTGAACGTTGTTTTTCCACCTTAAAAAGAATAAAGACATTTTTAAGAAATACCATGGGTCAGGAAAGGTTATCTTCTTTAGCTATGCTTACCATAGAAAGGGCATTAATAAAGAAGATAAAAGACTTTAATGAAAAAGTAATTGACCACTTTGTATCTCAAAAAGATCGGAGGATCGACTTGGAATTTAAATCACTTTAAAAGGTAGGTAAAATAGTAAACTTTTCTAATTGACCTCCCTATCTCTTGACCCACGAACCGCCACTGCAAATAATACAGATTTTTATCAATGGATAGCAGGTTTCTTAATCCGTAAACTGAAAATACCTATTCTGAGACCTATTCATTGTGAGTTTTTAGTAATTTTATTGCATAAGAATTATGCGAAGATGATTTTGATTGACGAGTGCAGTTCTGCGAAGTAATGACTGAAAAAATTAATAAGCACCAAATTTCTGTAAAAAATATCTGCTTTAGCGATGAGTCTGCCTTTTTCACGGATTTGTCAACAGACAGAATTGTTGATACTGGAATATTAAAAATCCACATTTGTATCGTGAAGTCCACACACAGAGACTGGAGAACATTTTTGAACAGGTATTTTGGGGAATTCAGTGAGGACCACTCTTTTAATTAATGAAAATCTTACTGGTCCATTATACTTGGATATTTTAGAAAATGCCATTGATGCGTTACTCAGAGAAAGTACCTACAGCAAATCAGCAAGATGCCGATAGTACACCACTAATCAATGAAAAAGAACTGATTTTCCAACAAGATGGTGTCCCGCTATAAACATTTTACCGGTAACGCAGTGGTTAAATGAAAACTTTCCAGGCAGAAGAAAGTCCATAGGATAACCTGCTTGCTCCACTGATTTATATCCCTATGATTTACTCCTGTGAGACCATTTGAAATCCATTGTTTACAAAACGCCGCTTAAGAGTTCCGTCTTCAAGGCACATACTCACTGTGTCGGTAAATTATGATAAAAACACTGTACCAGGAGATGGACCATACCACCCAGCTGGCGTCTTGACTATTGGTCAATAGCACGTGCTATTAGCTCTAAGTTTTATTCAGGATCGGATTCGACTTTATGGTGATTTATTGTGAATTCGTTAATATCGTGAGAGAATTATTATTTATTATGTGTTGTGTATATATATTATTTTGTGAATTATTCAAAAGTGAGAACATGGATTATAAAAGAGAAAAAAAGGCCTAGACTGAGAATAAGTGTTCCTAAAAAAATGGGATTTGCAGTGACGAGGAATAAATATCCTAAATTATGACAAAAATTTTTTACCCGAATTCGATGTGTCATTTTACAAATAATAATTTAGAACATCGGTCGAGTTAATTCGATTTAATGTTCGTAATTAAGGCTTGTATTTATTTGACAAACATTACAAGGCATAGATATGTAAGAGGCGCCAAAATTTATGGCGTCACAATTCACAAAACACTGAACTATAAAATACAACAATTTTCTGAAAGTTACTTTTTGCAATAGTGTACCAATGTAAATACTAATACAAACGTTATGCTAATGACGGTCCCCATTCTAAACAATCCTGGTTTTTGCGCGCTCCTCTTTCGTGGATCGAACCTGGAACTCCAGGGTAAGAGGCAAGTGTCCTTACCGCTGGACCACGAAGCCACATTTATCACAGTTATCTTGGGAGATTCTTTTTAGAACATTAACTTACAATCAAATGAATAATTATCCGAAAAAAACGGTTTAAAAAATATGAACGGTTAATAAATTACAGTCTTTCAAACAACAAAATAAAGCAATATTTATATTATCTGTCGCGCTTGATAACAATTAATATTTGGTATTTTCAAAATCTTTTTCCTGAAAATGTTTACATTTTCTGTAATAAATAATTTTACCAAAATTTAAATATCCTGAAAAATAACTGAATGAGCATGAAGTCACGTTTTTGACAACTCCGAAATTTTAAAATGAAAAATTATGAAAAATCCAGTGTATGAAAAAAGCTATTTTATCGATAACTAACATTTTGTTTAGGTAGGTTGCTTATTTTTCGAGACACAACTGATTAAAAACTGGTATGGTCAAAATGTTCTTAAAAAGTGGGACATTTTTCACTTAGGAAATCCTCAAAACTAGTCAACATAAGTTATTCAAATTTCAATGAAGTGTGTTCAGTCTACTTTTATTTATAGAATTTTATAACAAATTTGTAGTTTGGATAAGAATAAACTTTTTTTTTTTTTGCTCAAGCGCAATCTGGAATATCCCCCCGTGGCCTCCGATATCACACAAGAGGAACACCATTGAATTACCTACTGACACTCTTCACATCCCGCAGGGTTAATGACTGTAGATTTTGGAATCGTGTGCCCTAAATAGACAAAGGACAATTATTTTTAGGTTTTTTTTTTTAATAAAAATATGTATAATAAAAAATCTAAAATACTAGTTCGATGTTAATTTTTAATAAATGAGTCTATTTTCCTGTCACTGAGAACAGTATAATCACAAAGGTACAGGGTAAAGTACATGAAATTTGCCCCTTCCCATTTTATTGTTAATTCTAAAAATATTTTTTAGCTGTATTACGCCATCTTATGATGGAATTTGTTAAATGTATTTTAAATTTGAGCTCAAATATAATTTAACTAAAAATGTATCAGTTAATCAAACATGTTTTTCGTAAATGACACATTCTATAAATTGACAGAGCTCATTGAGGCAATTCCAAAAACATGTAATTGTAATATATTTGCTTGAAAAAGGCAGATAGCTACTTAAAAAAAATGGTCAAATTTTATAATAATTCAAGTAAGATTACTATCCTTTAGTTTCTCAAATAACAATTTCTATAGAGAATAATAAAATTACAAATAAGATGAAAATAAAATTAAATAAACAAATAAAGGAAATATATAATATTATAAAACTTAATTATTATTTTAGTAGTACTTTCTTTATTTATGAGGCAAATATATTACAGCTATGGTATATATTTTTGAAATCGCCTCAACTGACTCTGTCAAATTATCGAAAAATGCACAGTGTGCGACTATACTCCTTGTATACCAAAATTGGAAAAAGAGTCAGGCAATTAAAAATATTTAGAGTTGAAATAATTTAAAAAAAAATTTTTGGTTTTGTCAGTAATTATATTCTGTCGCTGTGTTTTTAGTTTCTCAGTTTTCATATTTTGAAATTTTGAAAAATGGTAGAAAGAAATCTAAATTTTTTTTTCAAAATATCCCACGCAGTGACACAAATTGAACTTTTATGTCCTCCAAATTTTTTATTCATATCTTCTCTAATAACGTCACAGTTATCCGGCTACAAATTCATATTTTTCACGGTCGTAGACGGAACTTTTAAAGATATTGAAGATCTCAAAAATAGAATTATTCAGAAATGTCGAAGCATCACCCGTGAAACGTTTGCTAAAGTAATATCAGAATTTGAGCAAACGCTGTACCACTGCCTTGGCACCAATGGTGTCCACTTTAAAAATTTAACAAAATAATGACACAGTTTTAGTTAACAAGTATGTTAAGGTTAAAATGAAAATACACCTACTATTAAAGTTATTCTAAAAAATCAGTCATTTTTGTTTTTTACCCGCAACTTCCCCAAATCTCAACAGATATCAAAAACTGTTGTATTCGCAACAAAATATGCTTTAAAATGATGCATGGCAACTGGGTGGTTCCATCTAATATGTTAAAGATAGGGGTGTTGGGGGTTAGGGGTAGTGAATTAATCATCATTACCTAAGTGCCAAAAAAGTTTCCCTTGGAACGTGTCTCGACGAACATTTAAGTTTTTTTATAGTTTTAAAGAAAAAGAGGTTGAGCAGTTTTCAAATGAGCAGAGTGTATAACAACTCATATTCTTTGTTCAAAGGTAGACTCATTTTGTTTGCATAACTTTAACAATCGTTTGAATTGATGATAACAACAGGCGGTACATTATAAATATTTTTTCTAAATTCTTATGACACCAAAAATGTGTTCTGATTCTTGCGAGGTTCTACTTAACAGATAACGGAATTCAAACTGTTCCTCACTTCATTCCCCGTTTACTGACAGCTTGCCACACGGAATTAACTAAGTACAGTACTGATGACAGATTCCAGATTCACCACTAATGCGTGATTTTACGCATCGACAGGCAGTACAACAAAGGATACGTATACAAATACCCATACAAATTTTGGAATGGTAGGCGGCATTTATTTCATTCTCGTCTAATTGTGAGAAGCATCAAATTATGTAGCGGGATAATCAAATTCGACGCTTCGGTCCTATGATTCTATATATTTCGAGAAGGTGGAAGTTATCTAAAAAACAATACTGAAAAATATTGTACGTAATATCAATAAACCCCAATTATTGTTTTTTTTTTCATTGGTACAATGAATAGTTCATTTGTACTATGAACATAATTTAACTATCTTATTCCTAATCACAATGTAATTCTGTTCATTAAAAACTGATGAACATATTCCTTAACTCAATGAATATCTTTATTTCTTTGGTAAATTTGTTTCAACAAATCAATTATTACTTCACTGTATTAATCAATTTTTACATTAATATCATAATTTATAATTTATAATTGCAAAATATTACATTTACGTACAATACTTTTTAAATAATACCTACAATTATAGTATTAATAACTCAGTTTTCTAATATGTTGTACAAATACATAAGTTAATAATTCAATTTATTAGGATAACGAATTAGTACATAAAATATATAAAAGTGCGTTGCCTTAAGGACCTGTGCTCATTGTTATACTGTACGTATTCATTGTCACGGTGGTGTATGCATACTTACTTGTAAATAAACAATGAAATTTATACCTAAAAATTGTTAACGCTTATATTAAATCAATGTAATCGTTTTGTAGTGTAACTCAGTAAATTTTTTTGACTAATTGAGTTTATTGTTTTAATACTGATGTACATAAATCAATGAACGGTTTATAATATAACATTGACTTTATACATAAAATCTATGTAGTCGTTTTTGAATAATACTCGGTAACATTGTTTTGAAGAAATGTGTTTACTGTCTTAATTATATGTACATATGTACATCAATCAATGAACGATTCATAATAATACTGATCCTACACATAAAAGTATTAACTCTTACAATAAAAACAGGCCATTTTATTGAATCAAGAGAAATTTTGTGTGAAAAGAAGACACTCTGTAAGGCGGTGGTCAATTCCTGTAAATATAAGGGAATTACGATAATTGGAGCAATTTATATCGGTCTGTGCTGATATCTTAGTCATACCAGTGAGATATGTGAGAGACAGAATGAGTACCGGTATATACCGCTCCAATTGTGTAGGGCAACGGTCAGATCGTGTTTCAACTTGTGTTGTTGTGTTATGTCGTTTAATATTAAGTGGTGTTTATCAAATAGTTTTTAGAGTGAAAAATTGTCCATAACGTAACGAACAAAAAACTAAGGGTTATAGACAAACTTTTCTAGACTTAATTATGTGAAAGTGAAGTATTTCATTTACTGCCAAAACTTTACTCTTTTGACATTATTGATTAAACACTTTATACGTAAACACGATTTAGGGATAACTTCATATTTCGTATTTCGATCTTGTGAAAATGATTGTAATTAGGTCTTTCAAAATATCTCTACTTTCAAAAAACAGATTTTGGATTCATGTCACGAAACAAACGTACTTGATATCGACAAAACCCGTACAATATCTGCGAGATCTGTACCTGAAAATATATCTACAAATGTCACTGTACCCGCTCAATTTGTTTTGGAAAAAATTATGTTAATGAATATGAGAGAGCGTAATAAGTCGACTCATTTGAGAGTTCACGTGAATACTGTGTAATTCAAATTCCAAGAATATCAAGAAACGTTAACTAATTCTGCAGCAAAGTTTGTTCTTTCTCTACACAATCAGAAAAGATGTGTTTGAAAATCAAGCGTGCACGGTACAGTTTTTGATTGGGCCTTTACTACAAACTTTTGGTTGCTTTGCGAAGTGTTGCTTGAAACAAAATATTTCTGTATTTAATGAACTCACACGTTTGTTTCGTTATCAATTTGTAATAATATTTTGAAACCATTTCGTACTGATTATGGTTAAATAAC
>JANEYF010002627.1:0-105000 GCA_029963845.1 Rhamnusium bicolor | reverse complement strand
GAGCTCGATTTAATGAAAAATGAATGGAAATTGACATATTGACAAAATGTACTATAGTTCCTTAACTTTCTTAGAGCAGTTTATCCCTTTCGAATGACGGTGATGGGATCAGATCCGTTCATCCATTATAACTAGACCTATTACGGATTTGAACGTGGGAGGTATGGGTGGAAGGAGACGACATTGTCTCTTACACCACCAAGCCCATTCGTATTAGTCCGATAAAACAGATTTTGTCTGATATTTATTAATTTGGTCATGTATTTAATTACGACTATAATTAATTATATAACTGACTAAACAGCAGTATCAAAACTAAAAGTTATTAGAGATTTCAGGCATTGATATAATATTTCAGCACGTTAAAGTAGTACAGCAACTAAACGATAATCAGTTTATATATCAGAAAGTCAAGTTTTCAAGTGAAAACTTTCAACTTAGGCGGATACCGACGCTTGTTCCGTTATCAGGTCGTCCATCTTACTATATGTAACAAAGATAGATCAGTTGCTAACTCAACTAAATATTAATAATCTTTTACGAGAAAGTTGTCTACAAAACTTGGATTCCTCGCAATAAATCTGTTAATAAATAAAAAGATTTTTAAGATAATATAATACACCAATAGTAATAAATATTAAATGTTATACCCAAAGGTACAAACAAAGTCGAATACTATCACTTTATTATTGACGTGCACCTACTTCTTACGGATGAATGCAACAACCAGAAACTGGTCTATAAATAGTGTGCGCAACGGTCTCAAGAAGAAATTCCTTTCATTATGTAAAAACCCTTTACTAGTGATCTAGCTACGAGTGACAATTTTACTTAACATTCAATTAAATAAAGTGAAACAATTCCGACATTGTTTATACTTTTAGGTATGATATTTAATATTTATTACTAGTTGTGTATAAAGTTACCACCTCTCTATTGCAACACCTGAGTATTTTATTATATTACTCGTTCCTTTATTAGTAACCAATATAACATTATCCCTGTTAGACCAATCAAATTAAGCAAAAATCAGGCCCACTTTCACGATAATTTCCAACCATTCCCGACCAATACCATTCGATTCAGTATGTTTTTGAATTCTCATGGTCAATTTTGCCGTACGTTATATGAGCAAGAATTTAATTTATAAACAATTAAAGTTGTGAAAATGATGAAAATCGATGTTTCTGAATGTTCAACTTCAAACGCTGCGAAAACGGCGATAGAGAAAAATTGCTCAGAACATATTTTATAGATCCCTTCAAAAAAGTCCACGACGGCATATCTCTACGATGAATAGTTAAGGCGTTACAATGAGTTAAATGTTTATTATTATAGATTTATTGGGGTCAAAATAAAATAAGAAGGTTTAGTGCCATATCCCCAAAAAAACAACTATGCAGCTACGGACACGTGTTTCGGAGTTATTGCCCCTCATCAGCGTAGCGTAGCTAAAGAATTGGATCTAGGATGGGATAGATCAGGAACAAGAACTAAAATAAAGCTGGAAAGTACAGTACACAGTACTCAATTAGTTCATTCATGTTCCCATGTGCCACAATTGGGGCCTCAATGATCACAGTCAACACACAGAGCTCTATGTGTACTGCCCGTTTCCATCTGGCAAATACAAACAAAATAATATAGATTTATTGGTGTCAAAATAAAATAAGAAGGTTTAGTGCCATATCCCCAAAAAAAACAACTTAGATCCTAGATCCAATTCTTTAGCTACGCTACGCTGATGAGGGGCAATAACTCCGAAACACGTGTCCGTAGCTGCATAGTTGTTTTTTTGGGGATATGGCACTAAACCTTCTTATGTTTATTATTTTTCTACTGCGTACTGGTCAGCTGTATACGAAACGCGTATCCACTTTTTCCACATAAGAAACAATTTTCTTCGAAATTAAATTGCGGCACACTTAAACGACGTGGGTATCGCTCTTTTGGAATTCCAGAGTCAGGCTTCAAATTATCTTTTGAGGAATACGCTTTTCTACACTTATCATGAACAGTAACTTCATTAACATTTTCTATTTGATTCCATTTCTTATCCTCACGTTTCTTGCTGTTTTCTATAAACGATTCGATTCCCTTTTGTTTTACTGTTACAGTCTTGCCCATTTACAAAGTTCCTTCACATGTAAAACAATTTCCTTCTAGCGACATTTTTGATAGGTTTATTTTATATTAATTAACAGCACAACCACAATGATAATGTAAAAATTGCTTACAACCAGTATACTGTATAACTGCGTTATAACTGCGACGACTATTAGCATCAAACTGAACAGCTCATAACTTAATAATAATTTATCTTATAACTTAATAATAATTTTCCAGGTCTTTGAGTATGCATAAAAGTATATAATAATTATATCTAGACCAAAAAAGTGATAAATACATTTGCAACGTTGTAAAAATAAGAAAATTATGAAAGATTTACAGCAAGTCTACTTTCAAATGTTCTACTGAATCGAATGGTATTGGTCGGGAATGGTTGGAAATTACCGTTTTGAAAAACCCTTAATTTTACTGGTCTATGTAATTATAGTTTATAAAAATGTTGAATATGTAAGTGAAGTAATATCGTCTATACTTAATTGTTAGTTTGGTATACAGGGTGTTTCAAAATTTGCGCATACGGATAATAATCTGACAATATTCAAAGAAAACTGAATAAAAAGTTCTTTACGAATTCTCGTTTAGATGAATACTTTTCTAGTTATCATGATTTTAAATTATTTGAGAACAGTATCAAGTAGGTAAAAATAATCATTGAAAAATATTTAAAAACAAATTAACTTATTCTTTGTGCTTTCTTTATTTTCCTATCGTAACAATCCGAATTCTGTAGAATGGCCGGTAATTATTCTAATAGAGAATATTATGATATGCTGATGGCATTAGGGATTACTTTAATCGGGCAAGGCAAGCGGATCGTTTACTGCTGAGCGATACCCTCATAGACGACTGCCAGACGTTAACGTGTAAACGTGTAAAAGATTGAAGGACCGAATTTTGTTCAACGCAAGTGTTGTGGTACCAGTACGCATAAATGCTGGTTGTCAATGCCTTCACGGTGACGAAGCCTTTGATATGATAAGAAACAATACCTTAAGAAGCACTAGGTGCTTTGCTAGAGAACGGGGAATTAGCCATACTCATATGTGGCGTGCCTTAAAACGTGAATTTCAGCATCCATATCACTACATGAAGGTGTAACATTTGCTAGACAACGATTATCCAATGCGATGTAGGTTTTGTGAAAATTTATATTTTCAAAATTTCATTCTTTCGACGAACGAGAGTTAACTGACATGCTAAAGAGCAATTTTCCGGAAATAATTTGTGAGTCAATTAATTCAAAATTCTCAGACGTGTATGCTTCTTTTAAAGTAAGTTTATATGTGTGAAACTTTAAGTCAGCGATGAATCCCAATATATGGCCCAGTGCCTCTTATAAAAACAGATTTTTATGGCCACGCTCCAAGACCAACAATCAAACTACTTAATTGATCCTAATTGGGTGTTATTAAACATTAATACCATACATGTTGAGAAAGTTAATATACTATTTACAAAAAACAAAATTTTCGAAAACCAAAAAAAACGGGGTGATAAATTACGAAAAAAAAAAAATGGTTTGCAAAGATTTTACTAATGGTCTACAAGTAATCTGAGGAGGCTGCGCATTTTTGTAATTATTTTCTGAAACTTTTTCATTTTTTTTCCGAAAAACTTCTTCAATCAGTACTGATAGTAGTGCCATAAAATATTGCTTGGGTTTCATGCTCCAATATTGAGATATTGTATAACCTAAATTCACCAGCCGCAATTGACGATATCTATTATTCACTAGTTAATAATGATTTCATTACTTACTGGTTCTCAAATGTTTTATTAAAATTTCAATGAATATGTCATAGCATGTAAGTCAAAGCGCAGAATTGCTATTAGATTTCAAACGTCAAAGTCAAATGTCAGAATTTCTATGGCGAAATTTTACCAAAAATTGTTATTATTTAATAGTCGTGGATAAAATATAGTATTCTACTCGCATGTAATGGCCATTATTCACTAGGGTGATTTACGATACTCGCCTGCAGCTCGTGTCCAACTTCAGCTTCGTGAATAATAGCCATGCTCGTTGAATAATATACTATTCGAACCAATTTAAAAGGTGTTATTAAGCGTGAAAACAAAAGCACCTAGCTATGTCTAGAGGACCACTAGAATCTTTTGTATAAAAAATAGTATGTGCTACAAGGAATGTATTTCTTACAATACAATAATATTTTATTTCAATTATACAACCACAATGTTTTCTCTACTAATTGTGATTTTTACGATTCAAACTGTAAGTTTAATATCTAGAAAACATATGCTAGATAGAACATATGAAATAATTTAGATGTAATCAAAACTTTATTGGCCGAGTAAAAATGGGAACACGGTTATTAAATTTTGTTGCAGCTTGACAATTGACACATTGTAGCCGAGATTTCAATTAAGTTAGTTTAATAGGTAACAGGGTGGATTATTATTATATTAAGGAAAATGCATTATATTTTGTATAATGATTATGATCCAGATGCTTAGTTAAATGTATGCGAATCCGTTTGAATGGTATTTTAATAATTATATCTGCGTGATTTACCTGTATACTAAGGTAAATCGACTTAAAACCGTAGTGTCAAATACCTATACTAATAATTTTCTTATAATGGGTATGAATTTTCACAAAAAAATAAGTTGTGAGTTACCCTAGATGTTGTTCTGCTCCGACAGCCAGGCTGCTCTAAAGGCGGTGTGCTCCCCCAGGACGAGATCAGCTCTCGTCCTGGACCTCTATTCTGTAAAAGCGTGAAAGCCCATTCCCGGGAGAAGTGGGCGGAGCTCACTTGAATATGAATAAAAGTCTATTCTGTAACTGCGGGAGTGCTCACCTCGCACGAAAAATGCGTGAACGTACTGGTAAATCGCGAGAGAATCCGTCAGCTCCCCGGGAGAACGGCGATCCTAACCGTATTTTTATGACAGTTTGTATCGGTCAAAAGTTATTGTTGTTAATAGATAAGAATTGTTAAATTTGTGAACCAGAATGGACATTGTGGATTTGCTAATCGCCAATGAGGTAATAATAATATAATTCTTAGCATATATTACAATTACCCTTTATTACAGTCATATTTTTTTTAAATACTTATATTACCAATAACGAGGGTATATCCTTACGCAATTTTTGATCAATAAATAAATTCTAGGTATTACGAGACCTTCGTGATGCCGAGGAGGATTTGGAAGGAGAACGGCAAGTTCTTCAGAAGATTAACCCTTTTGCATCATTAACTGATCAAGCATTTATAAGGAGATTCAGGGTCAGCAAAGAACTTGCCCGTGATATAATTGAAGTTGTAACTCCTGTTATGCAAGCCCCCATACGACGTTCAGGAATCACCATAGAGCATAAAGTAAATACTATCCAAATTGCCGTCTGTGACACAGGTACCAGGATAACAATGTCACTTTTTACCTAATTTAATTTCCTAACCTAACCACAATACAATAACAAAACAATTAAACACTGAACAGCTGACACTTTTACGGCAACCTAATTGGTTGTGAATTCGGCTATTCTCGCTGGATCACTTCACGTTCACTGCGCTTACGGAATACGGTCTAGGACGGTCGGGTGAGATGCGTGTGATGGGAGCGCTCGCTTCGCACGATGAATGATCACTCTCCCCATAATTACAGAATAGAGGCCCTGGAGTGTGGGGATGCCCTAGAAGATCTGGCTAGGCATAAACAAGTGAGACTGGTATGGGTCCCGGGACATATGGGAGTTCCAGGCAACGAGAAGGCCGATGAATTGGCTAGACTCGGAGCCGAGGAACCCTGTCACGGGCCTGAGCCTATGTTAGGTATTTCAAGAAGGCAGGTCACAACGGCCCTCAATAAGTGGGCCCACGAGACACTGAGGACGCAGTGGAAGACCAACAGGGCCTGCAGGCAAACCCGAGATTTTGTGACGGGGCCGAACAAATCGAGATCGGCCTGGTTGCTGGGACGGAGTCGGAAAACTCTGAATCTCTTAATTGGTGTTCTGACAGGCCACTGCAGACTTACGAGGCATCTATCATTGATAGGTATTGAGGAACACCTTACATGCCCAAGATGCAGGAGTGATGAAGAGACATCTTACCACTTCCTGGGAGAATGTGAAGCGTTTGGGCGCCTGAGACACAGTATCTTCGGTTCTGAGGCGCTTCTAAGGGAGGAGATGAGCTCCCTCGCAATGAGTGACATCCTGACCTTCATCAGAAGGTCGGAAAGATTCGATGAGGGAGCAAGAGAAGCACATGGCTGAGGGGACAGCTGGAGGTTGGTAAAAAGGGCCCGTCTGTGGCCTACTTGCCAGGCGTCAGCCTCCCCCACCATTACCATTACCATTACCATTACCCTAGATGTTACAGTTTGGCATTCATTTGAAAAGTATTTATTAGTGGATTAAAAACAATGCTAGGGCCCAAATGAACTACCTCAAGAACTACTTTCAAACCACCCTTAAATGCACATTTTCTAAATTTTTTTGGAACTTCGCCGAAAACTATTCATTTATCGAAAAGAAAGCCAAGTATACTAAATTATAGAGCATACAATTTATGGTTGAGGTATATACAATTTATTTTAAATGCACGCAAAACCTCAAAATTGAAGTTCAAAGCTAAGATATGTATTTTACGAGGAGTAGATGGACATTGGACATCTATGTCACACTATTTAATTCATTTTACACATACCCATTTTAGAATGATCCACAAAACGCTTATACCTACAATGTAGAGTGCCGGTATATATGTCTATAGATATAGGGATCCACCAACATAGCTATAATAATTATTGAATTCACCGATATTTTTATTTTCTTATTTTTTTTTTCATTTTATTTTACACCACCCAACAGAACAAATTCCATTTACAGGATAGGAACAATACACAATATCAAATACAATACATGAGAAATCAAATCTGATTAAACACGATACACTATTTCAAATTACACCTTATGATTTAACTAGGCACTTACATAATTTAATGGGAAAAATAGTTGTGTCTTAGTCTTATTATATTATGGGCTAATTTGCTTGTTTATAAAAAAATATCGAAAACATTTGATAGATTATTATAATAGGTAGCTACATAAAGAGGAGAATATTTTAGTATATTTGTACGTGCAGTTGGTAAGTAGAAACACTATACTTGTCTAGATGTGGGCCGAGGGATATGAAAATTCAAAGATCCGAGTAATTCAGCACAGTCAAGTTTACCGTTACAGAGTTTATGAAAAAAATGACATTGCAAGATATTCCCTTCGACTTTCAAGTGAAGTTACTGAAAATCTGTCTAATAGAGCTTCTTGTGGAAAGCCTATGACAGGATATGTACCATCTAATTTAAACGACGAAAATTTTAAAAATCTACACTGCACTGATTCAACGTTGTTTGTGTGTACACTATAATGTGGATTCCAAATAAGGCACGCATACTCAAACTTTGAGCAAATGAAACAGAAATATAAAAGTTTGACAGCATCACAGTTGGCGAAATTCTTGCTATTTCGTAAGATAAAACCTAATGTTTTGAAGTTATCTGTAATAACATTTTCTACATGGTTTGAAAATGACAGCCTTTTATCAAACGTTGCTCCTAGATCCTTAAATGTATTTTGTTTTGCCAATATTTCATTGTTTATAACATAGTCATAAATATTTCAGCCGTCTTGGTTGTATACGACACAATATTACATTTTTGTTATTTTTAACGGACCAAGTATATATTTTTGAAATATTCGCTTGAAGCCTAATACAGTCGTCTAATTCTTCAATCCTGGTGTATATCTTAAGATCGTCAATGTAAAGTAGTCAGCACACATCCAAATTATCAACTATGTCAATCACTTATATATATTAAAGAATAAAGGGCCTAATATAGACCCCTGAGGAACTCCAGATGAAGCAAAATATTCAACAGACTTATAACCATTATACGAAACATACTGCGATCTATGCGCGAGATAAGATGTAAAGAACATGATTAAGTCATTAGAAATAGAATGGTTGTTAAGTGTATGCAGTAACGTATTATGGTTAAGTCTGTCAAATGCTTTGGAAAAGTCGGTGTATATAACATCTGTTTGTAAATGCCTGTCGATTGATTTGGATATGTATTATATAACGCACATAGGATTAGTAACTGTGGAGTAACCTTTTACAAATCCATGTTAAGGACGATAACACATTTTTAACATGATCATACAGACTGTCATATAAAAGAATTTCGAAAATTTTAGAGAAGTTAAATATCACTGTAATTGGGCGATAGTTTGTAATTTGGGCTTTGTTTCCTTTTTTTAAATGCAGGACATACTTTGGAGTTTTTCCATAGGCTTAGAAAAGTATTACTTTTAAGTGACAAACTAAATAATGTGAGAAGCGGAATAGCGAATGCGTTTGCACAGTCTCTTAATATAATATTGAATTTAAAAAAACTTGTAAAATTTGACGGTAAAACGGTTAAAACAACGCACAATTATTCTGCGCCCAAAGGGTGGCGATATCTGTTTTTTAATAGCAAAGATTGTCATGATATGTGAACTATACCCAAATGGTACTTTGATAGGATAGGTATTTTGAACATTTATACATTTTACACATTTATACATTTATAAAACGAGTTAGTTGGGAATGGAGATATGCCTTTTTTCAGATGAACCAGGAGTTGGTCTAATGAATATGATGGCAAAAAGGAAAACCCCACAGGCCAAATAATAGGTGGGTAAGAAGATGTTTCAGATGGAATTATCAGTGTTAATCATCTCCAGATGATTCCACCTTGGTTGGGGAAACGCGCGTCGAGTGCATTATATAGTGTTTTGGTGTTTCGTGGAAAACTACGCCAATGTTGTGGAATTATATACAATAGCATGACAGAGCTCTTCCATCTATCTCAGTCCATAATTGGCCAATATTATGTCCAAAATAAAATTAGGCCCATTATTTATCACTTGTGGGAGATAACTTATAAATTTTTCTAATGAATTATTTGAGGGAACCTCTTTTTTTTAAGTTTATTCTTGAATTTGACACTTATTTATTTATAAAACGAAAATGGTTGCAATTAGCCATAGGAAGTGCTTAAAAAAATGTTCGTTCTTAATTTCTACATGACATCGTCGAAAAATATACAGGGTGTTTCATTTGAAAAAATTGAGAAAATTCAATTTAAAAAGTTCTTAATTAAAAAATAAACACTTATTTAATTATAAAACGAAAATGGTTGCAATTAGCCATAGGGAAGTACTTACAAAAAAAATGTTCATTTTTCATTTTTACATCACATCGTTGAAAAATATACAGGGTGTTCTATTTGAAAAAATTGAGAAAATTCAATTTAAAAAGTTCTTAATTGAATACTAATTTTTGGCCACCCTGTACATTTTTAGGAAATGAAAATGATTCAAAAATATTAATTAGATGTCTCGTAACTGGTATTCACATAAGTTTTTCCTAAAACCCATAATTGTGACTGTGGTGATTTTTTTAATACCCATCTGCAGATGGCATTATTTCAACAAAAAATTCATTACATCAAAGTGGTTGGGAGATAGCCAATAATAATATAGGAATGAATAGAGCCTAGAAGGAGGCTTCAAAAAATGTACTGATATACATAGCACTCCATTTAAAAAAAGGCACTTGGTTCTGTAATTTCGTCTTGACTCGCCCTGTATGTTCGAAAATAATTTCCAGTTATAGACTTTTTTATCTAATTTACTTGCAATTTTTTAAAGAATTTCTAGCTATTGTAGAACTCGAGATATCGAAGTCCGACGCACTATTGCCCCACCCTGTATAATAAATCAAAACCAATACTTCCAATACATTTTATTATAGAAACTATTTAAACAACTACTCAGCCCCCTGAAGAGTTCAATAAGAATGAAAGTAGATATACATTGGACTAGGGTTTTTGTATTGTAACTTGAGTATATCATGTCATAAGTGTAAAAATATTACTTTTTTGATGAGTCAAAATTTCTCTTATCTTGATGTTTTTTTGCTTCTAATACTAAGACCACTGTTATTTAATGTAATGCAATTCTCGCTCTTAGACTGAGTAGTTGTTTTAATAGTTTTTATTATAAAATGTATTGAAAGTATTGTTTTTGATTTATTATATACCTAAAACTTTTATACTAGCGCATTCAGATAAGAATGACAGTTTAAAATATAAAAACTATAGATATTTATTATTATTATCATGTTAGGTTTCAAAGAATGCTTATGCAATGCCCAATAGTTATTTTATTATTTATTATTATTTTTTTTAAATGCATAAATACCAAGTAATACTGTGTCAGATTTTTTACAATAAAAATTGACCTGTTAAGGCGCAAATGCCAGATTTGTCTGTAATTCGGCATTTTATTTAAATCGGAACAATGCAAACAGTAACATTTACAGTTTTATCATCGACCCAATCAACTGAATGGTTTTATGTTGGATACCTGGTGAAAATGCTCAATGGTTATTTCCACTAATAATTCAAGAAATGAGATATAAGATCTTCCCACTAAAAACGAAATAATTAATATTATTTTGGAAAGCCGGTTTATCATGCTTTTTAATTGTTATATATATGTATAATTCAACATAGGAAGAATAATTTCCTTTCCTTAGTTTCTCAACGTTATTAAGAACAGGACATCCTTATAAATCCAAGCTTTATTTAAATCTTGTTTTCGTACTTCCTACTATCTGATTCAATATTAAAGCTTTAAGCATTGTATATTTAATATTTACTTCAATTTAATGACGGTATCAGCAATGTTTATTTTACTTCGGAGGCCCGTGTTTTATAATATTTAAAACATTTTAAAAGTAAAAAGTACCTTGCTCTTTCCTACGGAATGTAACACTTAATCTGGAAACAAAGCTATGTTGATATTCCTCATGTCGAAAAAATTTTTCTATTCAGATTTTTACTTTCTTATACTTAATATAAGGAAGGATAGTAATCGTGATTATTTTCGACCTCGGGATTTTGATTGATATATACGTTTTTTGCTTATCACTGAATTTTTCATTGTCTTTGGCCTACAGAATAAGTGTATCAAATTTGAAAGCTTTATCTAAAAAACTGCGGCTGCTATCGCAATACTACAGACATACGGACAGATTTGTTTTTCATAAAGTTATGTTTTTTCATTATAATTCGTCGAGATTCATCCAGAAATGCAATAAACATTTTTAAATTTCTTTCCCGAAATTGTACCTTTTTTCTTCTTTCATTCATTATGTCTCTTCTGATGGTACCATATTCACCAAATTTAATGTGTCACCTAAAATGTTGTTGACAATCTTAACCGCCAAATTTGGAAAGTCTCCAGTTAGTATTTTTTGAGTTATCGCGGATACACACATCCACACACACATCCACACCCACGCACCGACAGACATCATTTGGAAAATAGTCGGAATGGATTTAGATGGGTTCAATTTCTAAATTCATTCCGACTATTTTACAAATGATGTCTGTCGGTGCGTGGGTGTGGATGTGTGTGGATGTGTGTATCCGCGATAACTCAAAAAAATACTAATGGGAGACTTTTCAAATTTGGCAGTTAAGATTGTCAACAACATTTTAGGTGACATTAAATTTGGTGAATATGGTACCATCAGAAGAGACATAATGAATGAAAGAAGAAAAAAGGTACAATTTCGGGAAAAAAACTAAAAATTTTGTATTGCATTTCTAGATGAATCGTGACGAATTATAATGAAAAACATAACTTTATGAAAAACAAATCTATCCGCATGTCTGTAGTATTGCGATAGCAGCCGCAGTTTTTTAGATAAAGCTTTCAAATTTGATACACTTGTTCTAATGAAAAATTCAGTGATAAGCAAAATTGGCCAGCTGAAAGGGGGGTCCACGGGACCTAAATTCTTTTATATTTGACTTTACAAAAAACTATATTTTCGATGAATGATTATAAATCATGTCTACTATATCAAGTGAATAAAATATATTTTCCAAGTACTTAAATAAAGCTGATGTAAACTGAAATATTTTACACATTTGGTTTCATAAAATGGGGTTAGGATAAATTTAACAGTTTGACGTTTGAAAGGTCTAATTTCTTACAAAAATGTCAATGTCAATAACAAGAAATTATTAAAATATATGACATGAATATTATTATTGACAGTATCTAATGACGCTGATAATTAATTATTTAAAAATTTTAATGAAACATTTCAAGGTACGCTATTAAAATTTAATTGACCTAAGTGAAGAATTAAATAGAATGATTTTTTTAGATCAGGATAATATATACTGCATGGTGTAAGAAAGTTATGTGCTGGTCCCATCAGATATTTTTATAAGTGTAACCCTCGCTCGTGCAGCTTCGGCTTTGGATTCGGAGGTTGTCTAATTTCTGTGGTGTTTATTAAAAAAGAAAAAGAACAGTACGGAACTTAAAATATTGTGTAAAATAATATTTAAAACTATACAGAGTGTACCTATATAGTTTCAAAGGTATAAGAAAGTTATATGCTGGCCACATCAGATATATTTGCTTCCAATTGTGAATCTTATGACGTTACAAGTTTTTCAAATAATACGGTTTGTTTATAGGAGGCGAAACGGTAAACATGTGTTAGAACATAAATATAGATATAAACAAAGACAAAAGATTCTTGAAATAATAAGTTGTATCAAAATATCAATTTGGAAGGAAAATTGTGAAAAATTATTTTCCACAAATTTTATAACATTTTGGATGGATTTTTTTTATCTCTGTCGATCATTTGGCAGGAAAAACAGTAGTGGGAGTTTTTTTTATATTATTTTTTCTAATACTACTTCTATTTATTCTGTCAGAATATTATTGACAGATAAGAAAATTCCAACTTCAGTGATACAAAAACTCCTGAGGTTGGTTAAAACCTTTGATGTGAAGATAATACTGACGTAGTTTTTTACGAAATATCAGAACACCATATATTGCATTCGACGTGCGTTTCGCCAATCAATTTGGCTTCATCTAGAGATTAAAACTAACCTCATGTTAACAATGTAACCTATTTATATTTAAACTATTGTCACGGTTCGGTGATTCGTGATCCATTAACAAATAATCCGGGCTATTTGGGATAGGCCCTTTGTCACTATTCAAGCTATTTTTATTATGTTATAACGATAGAAAAAGCAATAAATTCAAAAAAAATGTGTCCCTCGTTCATCTTGACGCAACCATCCTACCTTTTCTTGCAATAAATGCCAAGCTCTTCTAATGCCCCTTGTTGATTTCGAATAGTTTGACAACCATTAATTACCCGTTGTTCTAAATCCTCTACAGTGTTTACGGATACTGTAGGAAGTTCAAATAACTCCAAACAAAATAGTCCAAGCGATTCAGATCAGGTGGATAAGATGGCCAGGCTACTGGTCCACCTGGATTTATCCACCTTTCAGCGAAGACGTCATCCAAATGTCGATTTACATCTATACTAAAATGTGGTGGAGTTCCATCATCCATAAACCACATCGCTGCTCGTGTCTGACAGCGCACAACATTTAGCAATCTGTTTAGCTCATTTTAGAGCAAATTTAGGTAGTTGATCGGTTTTATAAAATCATTAGATCCTCATAAAAATGTAGTCCTTGTACCAAATTTCATTGTTTTGCTCAAAATAGTTTTTGAAATAAAAAATTAAAACCACATTTTGGATGCTATCTGTCGTAGTTCCCTCGGGAAACATTTTCTGACAACTGTTGACTTAAATTATAATGCATACATCCTGTATGCTATTTAATAATTATTTTTCATAAATGTACTTTTATTAAGCGATTTCATGTTGTCTTGTAGATATATTCTTGTACCTATCAAATTTGGTTTTATTGTAAAGTTGTGACCAACTTTTTTAATAATAATTGTTAGATACTTCTTATTATTTTTGGCAGTAATGCAGTTATTGTAATGAAAGCATCTTAAATATTCTAGTTGGACGAATTATTTGATATTCGTTCGCTAGTGAGTCAATAAAATGAAAGCAATTTAACTGACGGAATAAAAACAAATAATAAAAAAGAGAGAAAAGCTAATACAATATCAGTATAAAGTATATAAAAATATAAAATGATGGTAATTTGCCAATAAAAAATACTTATATACCACAGTTTTACGATCAAATTCAGGAATTCCAGATATTTCACATTCTTGCTTGTTTACGTGTTATGGATTGTTTATATATTTAGGTGTAGTTTAAGCCCTGTAGGATGTATTGCCTGAAGGGATGTTACTTAATTTCATCTCCATATTGAAAATATATTTTTTTCATAAAATAAAATTTCTTTTTGTTTACGAGTTCTTTATTTCAGTAGACGGTTTACGGTAGTTCGCATCCTGCGTACTGAATTGGTGGTAGAAATATTTTCAACATAATATTCATACCGTGTGGCCACGAGACTAGGACCATGCTTATATCTCTTTCAATTATGAACCAATTTAGACGAAATTTGGTACAAAAACATTAGACCTAATTTCGGATGGACGTGCAGATATAGTTACAATGGCCGACTTCCGGTTTCACCGGAAGTGCGTTTACATTTGATTTTTTAAGTGCATCATTCAGTATATTTTATGTTTTTCGAAATCTACAACTCAAATTACATAGGATAGCGTTGCCAAATTTACATTTTATTCAAGGAATTTTTTCTTTTTCAAATTTATTTTTACTCTAGAAGCCCGTGACTGGGAAAAAATCTGGTCCAGTTGTTTCTAGTAACTCATATTAATGGTGATTTCATCAATTAAATCAATAACAAATGCTTCATGATAGAATAAAATGTGCCCAACGTGTATTTTTAAGAAAAAAAAATCATTTTTTAAATGGCACCTACTAAGGGCCATACTGCCATTAAATAGCAAATTTAATTACCAATCTAACGATATCCATCATGCACCACTTCATCTTTGTCTAAAACTGAAAAATATTTATTATTTGTAAAGTGCTTACTATCATGTAATAAGTAACGTGCATTTAAAACGACTTTTGTTCAAGAGCACAGGGCGGATTTGCAAATCCTTTATGTATGTCAAGAAGTTACTGTTCACTCGTGAGTCAGATACAAGTTAATGGGTAGAGCCTAGGTACCTAGAGGTTAGAGGTTAAAATTTTCCGATGTTACTTAACTTTTTGGGTCGTAGAGACGTCAATAAAAGCAAAATTTCCAAACATTTTATAGAGTGCACAGCCTGGGCCTAATAACACTCACAACAGCTCAGCTCCTTCCACAAGGCGGCATCGCCTTGCCAACACGTTCCACTCACAAAGTTAACAACTCAAAGTTGCGTCACTGGTCATCCAGATTCTACCACCAACAACTTTCATCATACACGAATTCTTCTCTCTGCGCGCACAACCGATCCTCTTCGTAAACAACTGTTATTTTCTCACACAGTAGCGACACACTAAATAGCTAGTACAATAAGGTTTAGTAAAACTATTTTTTCGAATTTGGAATTTAACTTATAATTCAAATGATATCCATATAATTTATAAGGCATGTAGTCTAAATTGTTTATTTAAAGAAACGGACCGTTACATTTTTTATCAATAAAAAACATTTTTATGAAAATAAAAATAAACATTAATTTAAATTCTAAAGACAAAAATAGTTATAGATACTGGACAAATAGCAGTTTGATCAAATGGACTAAATTTTAACTTCTTAAAGTCTTATCTGTGTAATTACGTCTGCATAATAAAGTGTATTCTTCTCAGTTAACGATACGTTGTCGATATTATCGGACATTCTGTAATTAAGTGATTTTTCCGTTAATAGTTTTCTATTATAATCAGATCTAAGTGGGTTGTACGTTCACTTTGTTCCACCCTGTATACTATAACTTGTGTTATTATTTATTTTAAAACCGTTTTGAACCAAAGTTTAATTTATTTTGCAAGTCCAGTATTTGAAATAACAATTATTTCTCAAACATAACTGTTTCAAACCGGTTAATCTTAGTTTGTGTGATATTCTAATCGGTTATTATGTTTGTACTCAATCAAGTAAAAGGAAAGTCGTTTAATTTAATTTAGTTTGACTTCAAAGCAAGTTGAAATCATTTATTTGTGATAAACAAAAATGTTCCTAGTTGTTTTAATAATTTACTGGATAAGTTATTAGGTGATCTATTTTAAATATTAGTACATGGCCGTTTTAAATTATTTCTTTTCGGTGAAAAATTATAAGAAAGTGATTGCCTTAGTATATTTGTTACAAATTTGTTTATGTTAAATAATGCAGGAATTTGTTTTAACTTCAATAAGCTTGCTTAAAGAATTTTGCTCCTCTACATCAACCGCAATTCCGTTCCTTGCTCAGGGAGTCACGTAACTCTCTCGTCATCTGTTGGGAACAAAACTGCTCACACGGCTTGCTTTTTCTTCAGTGAGCGTTCCAGTTAGAAGCACTCATCTCCCGATATCCAGTGTGCTCCGCAATCCGATAGTACTAAAAATTACTATGATCCTTTTACTGTTTTTATTTGTATTTCCCTCATTTCACCGTTTGTGGCCGAATTTACCGCTGTATTGTTTTGTCCGAAGTGCATGTTTTCCGAATGTCAGAGATATTCGGGAAAATTTCGCGATTCATTGATGATATTGGGTTATCCAATCAACGACGAGCATCGGAAATATTCGGTTGTCATTGTTATTGAATGTTGACGTAAAGATAGGATTTTTAATCCTCAAACTATGGAAAGAGTCCCAGCAGTCGTAGTTGTAATAAAGTACCGGTGAAATCTTTAAGCCTCGATCTGTGGAAAGAATCTCACTAGATGCTCCGTTGTGTTTTGTTTGCACTCCGTAACCGCTTACCACTAAATATACCTGCTTTACCGACAGTCCACCGTAATACCACCTTAAGCATTAGTGACTAAAGTCATTAACCTCTTGCTGTAAATACTAGTAGTAGTAGCTGCCGTAACTATGCTTTATTGCGAATCACCGCTTGGTTGCTTTTGTAGATGCTTGAATATTTTCTGCTGATAGTAGTACTATAGTAGTAGTCTCCGTAATTTTATTTTTCTATGAAGCAATTTTAAATAAATAGAGTAAGTAAAGTTGAAAGTATGCCTTTTATTTAAAGCAAAGGTATAAGTAATAAATCTGTTTGTACACCGAGAATCATTTTCGACAGGTAAGGTGAAGTTGTCCATTGCTACGCAACCGACAACTAAACACACAAACCGCCTGGACATACCGTTTCTTCACTTAGTTATACTAGCTTCTATCATACCGCTGATAGAATAAAGTGGTGTTCCTGCACTTTAAAATAGTAAGGCGTTCGATACTGTACCGAAATAAAAAGGTATCGCTGTTGTACTGAAGGGTGCCAAAGTAACACGTAATACACACAAGATAACCATTTTGTTTTCATACATCATAACTCTCAACTTAAAATTACCATTTCCTTACGTTAAAGTCTTATTACTGAAAACCTGAAATACCGATTATGAAAGTAAGTAAATTGAAGGATACGAACGTATCTGCCAAATACACACTGCAAAGCAACTCACGTGATACTTGAGTTTCCGTTCATTTCTTTTCCGGTTATAATGACGGCTAATGAAAGAAGTGGCAAATCGTGAGGCGACTGTTGAATGGCCCAAATTACGATTTTGTGCATTCACATATAAATGTATACACGCATAAAGGTAGGATAAAAGAATTGAAAGTAGGTTACATTTAAAAAAAGGATAAATGATGAGTGCCATAGCTCACAAGCAATTTTCTTGTATCGGAAAAGTTCGACTAAACTTAACACATTGAATTTCTTTTTTAGGAAACTATCTAAGTTTCAATTAAATATTTCAATAAGTGTTTCAGAAAATATTAATAGACGTTTCAGGTAATATTTGATGCGGGTTTCATCAACCAAGTTGGCATCATTTGGAAATAATTATTACTAATTTTTATTTATTTATTTATTTATTTATTTATTTATTTATTTGGATACTACCACCCAACAGGTAACCATTTACAGGGTGGGAACATTACAATGAAGAATGTGAACATTATAATAAACAGGCATTGCAAAATAACAACATGCATTATAATAATAAAAAATAACAATAATAAAAACAATAACAACAACAACAATAATAATAATAAAAACAAAAAGAATATTAATAACAATAAAATAAAGTAAAAATAAAAAAACATTAAAATAGAACTACAGTAGAATAGTGTATAGCGAAAGTCATAAATTATAAGTCAAGTTGTTTAATTGAGCGAATGCTACAGTTGAATATATCAAGCTGATCTTGCAGTAGATTATAATTTCTACACATAAAATACAAAGGAGAGAATTTTAATACATTAGTTCGAGGTGTAGGAAGATAAAATGTTTCACAGTTTCGACTTGTCATACGAGGTACATGAAAATGTAGTTGCTCCAAAATGAGAGGGCAATCGAACATGTTATGCATAATTTTGTAAAGAAAGATTAATGAATGTGCTATTCTTCTATTTTCCAAATTTGACATGTGAAATCTTTCCAACATCACATTTTGCGGATATCCAATTATTGGATAAATATTATCTTCAATAAAGCACAAATATTTAACAAAACGGCGCTGAATATTCTCAACATTATTTATATAAATGGCATATCCTGGGGACCATATCAACGAGCAGTATTCCAATTTTGAACGTACGAATGAATAGTACAGCAGTTTCATAATATCAGTATTATTAAACCCTTTGCAATTTCTGATTATAAAACCTAAACTTTTTAGTGCCGATGCGACAGTGAAATTAATATGTTCCTTAAAACTTAAACACTTATCAAATATAACTCCAAGATCCTTTACTGTATCCGGTCTCTGCAAGATTTGATCGTTTATATGATAATCGTAGTTGATAGGGTTACGCATTTTAGAGAAGGTGAATGAGTTACATTTAGATATGTTGAGAGGTAAGTTATTAGATAGGCACCAGTCATTTACCATGTTTAGGTTATTCTGAAGATTTTCACAATCTTGTTCGTTTTCTATGACCAATATATTTTTAAATCATCGGCATATAAGAGACTCTCTACATTAAGATTATCTGCAATATAATTTATAAAAACAACAAACATAAGCGGGCCCAGTACAGAACCCTGGGGTACACCGGAGGTGGCTAGGACGTCAAACGACTTGTAACCATGGTATTCAACATACTGACGCCTATTCTCTAGATATGAAGAGAAAAATTCTAACTGCATCAATGACAGTCCAAACTTACTCAATTTGTCTACTAGCGTACAGTGATCCAGGCGATCAAAGGCTTTGGAAAAGTCAGTGTAGATAATATCGACTTGCCTATTTGCATCCAATTCCTTAGAAATGAATTTCGTGATGCATGCAAGATTAGTCTCAGTAGATCTACCGGGAAAAAAGCCATGTTGGTTACAAATAATTTGGCCATGTACGTGATTGGATAATGACATATGCAAAGTAATCTCAAAGACTTTAGCGAAATTGCAAATAATTGTAATGGGTCTATAATTTTCAGCCACACACTTGTTGTCTTTTTTAAAAACGGGACATAAGCGCGAATATTTCCACACATCAGGAAATGTACGCGTTTTTAGTGACAAATTAAATATTGTTGTGAGAGGGCCGGCGAAGATGGCTGCGCAGTCTTTGACGATAAATGCGGGAATATTATCAGGTCCTTTAGTAAGCTTAGGCTTGATTTTCTTTAATGATTTAAGTACTTCTGTTTCGGAAAATGACGTTAGAGACAAATTGGTGCTGTTACTACTGACGTTTTCATAGGAATGATATTTATCTTCATTTATGTTGGGTTTTAAATAAGCAGATTGAAAAAAAGTTAGCGAAGGCATTGTACTCAAATTAAATAAATAAACTTGATTTTTTGATGTCGATGTTTTAGCTAGCATTCTGATTAACACGCGAAGTCCTCAGAGGATCATCCTGGCTACTTAATTAAAATTTTAATACTGGTAGTGCCATCTCTGGGAATATTTTGGAATTATCGCAGTCCATTGGCGTAACAATATATAGTTTCTTACTAATAATTTCAAAATAATTGTATATAGTTTATATCAAAACTTACATTCAGATTGCCACATTTACTTCATTTAATTTACCAATTTTTCTGTAAGTCTTTAATTTTACTCATTTCTCATGAGTACCTTGGGAACAATTGTGGATACAGACGGGGCAAGAGACATATGCATGAACAAACGGACGCCTAGATGCAGAAGCATTAATGTGAAAATAAAGTGGAATCAGAGATATCAAAGTGTAAAGAAAGTAAAAATAAATATATCTCAACTGTTAAAAAGATTTAGGTGTAAATTTGGCTAATTACTTGATGCAGCTCAGGAACATTGTGGTAAATTATCAAACATAGAGAGTTAATCCCTCAGTTATAGCATAGACTAGTAATTTGGAAAGGCTGGCAAACAGAAGATTACTTCTTTAATGCTTTCAATAAATCATGACCGAATCAATATAATCACAAAAACAGAAGCGTAAATGCCATATTTCTTACAATAGCCTATAATGTAGTAGGTAGTCGATTTTCTTCTTATTAAATATGTTTGTACGTGTTCACAATGCTTAAGAAAAATAGTTGTAATTTTCTCGTCCGTCCCAGATTAGAACATAAATCACAATGTTGGTGTGTTGGTTAAGCTGCATTTACATTGTTGCTATGATTAATGACCAAATTACACAAAAGAACTCTCGTGTACCATGAAATGACCAAATCTTTAAATAGCACAATGATATGATAAAACGTCCATTTATTTTCTTAAAGGATATATATTTAAAGACTTGACATGAAGTATATGTAATATATTAAACAATACGTACCTACTGCATTATAGACATATGTAATTTTTTTTTAAATTTTAATGTCGACCTATTTCCATTACCAAGACGCCAGGATATAAGTTCATCAGAGTTTGTATAAGCACTGACATCTCTAACCTGGAAATGTTGAAGAACCCCCACTTTGTTGTGGGTTAGATATTTTAAAATGCTCAATTCGTAAATACACGGAAACCACTATTTTAGTGTCTTTCAAATTTGATAACTCATTCACTATATAATCCAGTCTGTAGGTTCCAAAAAGGTCTTTACTTTACAAAAGGTGGGGAGGTGGGGTAGTAACAATTTTTTAAATTATGTTGTACAGATCTGGGCATTGACAAAAAATCCAAGTTTTCGACATTGGGGAGGGGGGCGCTCGAGCAGCTATCTTGAATAAAAGATACAAAAAATTAGTTGTTTCAAAATAACTCAGCGGTTGATCCAACGACGAAAATGTCTTTAACAAAGTTAAAGAAGACAAAATTGCTCACATTTTTTCTAAGTTTAATATATGTAACGAGTTACAGCGGCGGAAAGATGAACATTTTTCCCAAAAAACAGTAAAACTCCCCATTTGTGACGGTAAATTTAGTAAGAACTAATTACACTTATTTTTAATGTCTTTTCCACACCACAATAAGATTATACAGCGATATCTATTTCAGATTACAGTGATTTTTCTTGTTACATATAAATTTTCTTACCGCCGCAGGCACAGTGGCGTAATAGGTATGTTAGTAGAGAAAATTTATCCAAGTTTTATTCTGGTTTGTGGAACAGATGTTTCCTAGAACAGGTGTAGAAGATATAGACCGTTCCTCGTGCGTCTTCTTGTTTCTTTTGACAAGGGCAATCCTCACTCCACTTCTAGTTTAGAAAGAGGGGTACGGCAGGATACCGAGTAGTGTCTAGTCTGCCTTTCAACTCGAGTGCTCGGTATTATTCGTGCCCGTATCGAGTAGTCTCGGTCAGAAATGTCCGTGAAGTTTAAATGCGGAAATACATACGTGTTCAACTTGAAAGGTGCGACGCCATTGAGGAATATTGTATGTAGTTACAACCGAGCAACATGTCGATACGAGGACTTCACGCCTCACTCGGGACGATAAAGACTTGGAAAAACTGTTGAATTAATTTACTCAACATCTTCCCAGATATCGATTCGCTTCTTTCCATAAGTATTGGAGTTGTCGGAGGTGAAAAGATTAACTGTCATTTGTCCAGAGAAAATGGTATCGAGGGGATGTCGACCATGGTTACCACGTTCGAAAATTTCGAGTCCATTAAATTCAAACGCACAGATAAGGTCATCCCATTGGCAGCAGTCAACAGCAGCATAAAATTCGGCGAAGCAACAATTTCCATTAACCCACTCATGCTGTTTTAAAGAATGTGCATTGCGAAGAAATCCGACGACGAGTTGAAAGATTATCTTAAATTCGAGCTTCTCCCATTTCCTTTGTCGCTTTTATCGGAAGAAGGAATGCGCAAATGCACAAAATCATCATTGTATAAAGTTTTTACACAACTTCCAGAAGGTGTGGAACTCGGAGATAACAAAATCAATGTTTTGGATGGATGATAACTTTTGCATAAAATTGTATGATTCTTTTGCGTCCATTTGCGAGAAGTACGTTCAATATGTACGAAGCCATTACGGTTCACATGCAGTCACTTTTTCGATGGATATCCGATTGATGGTGGCAAGAGAAATACCAAGACCGCAGAAAGACTTCGCCAATCGAAGAAGCATATGTCTGCGGATGCTCTCTTCGATGAAACATTGCCGGTTCAAGTTTCTCAAAAAAGATTTTTTAACCAATGAAAACAATAAAGTCCGTCAATATCGATACTGACAACAAAAATGGAACAGGCTGCTATTACTGTTAAACAGGCGGAAGAAGATGCTGATGTATTGATTTCCAGCACAGCGATTTCCTTGTGCTCAACATTTGATGTTTTTTCGCCGCTGGCGAAGACGTTGAACTTCTTGTTCTGCTGACAGCATTAGCACCATCCCAAAGTAACATTTACCTTCGCAAACCAGGAAGAGGCAGAATTGCTGAAAGACTATATTCCGAGAATAGTTTGAAACATGAAGAAGTGGCTGAGAACATTCTGTTTCTCCATGCGTTTAGTGGCTGCGACACGACATCGTCCATCTTCATCCAAGGAAAAACAAAATTTTATTCATTTGTTCAGAAAACCGCAGGACTCAGTGCCACTATTAGCATCTTCAAATATCAGGATGCAACACCAGAACACATCGCAGACGCTGGAGTACGCTCTCTTGTGGCTTTGTATGGTGGCAACATGGAGGACGGAACCTTGGAAGAAGTCTGCTACCAACGTTTCACTAAATATACTATAAAAAGCAAATTCAATCTTGCTTCTTTGCGACCAACGAAGGACGCTGCGAGGTATTATGCATTCAGGACGTACTACCAAGTCCAAATTGTATGGGAATCAAAAAATCCAGAAGACTGGGACTGGAAACTTAGCAGCAATGGGTTTGCTCCACTCACAATGTCAGAGCAACCAGCACCCGAGAACTTATTGAAATTCATTTCATGCGGATGCGGCGGAACATGTAGTTACAGGAAAGCTGGGTTGTAGTGCTCTGTTGTATGTGGCTTCTGAAGTGGTCAGTCATGCGAAAATGTACCGGAGTTTCGCATCGACAGCGAGGACGAAGATGACGAAGATTTATCAATGGAAGAATAATGGATTCTCAGAAGCGCCGATGATGATGACATTGAGGACGCAGATTATACCGAATAGGACCATCAAAAATGGGAAAACTCTAATAATATAATTGCGTGGTCAAAGTAGTGCGGAAATGTGTATATACTTTGAATTTACAAAATTATTATAACTGTGTAATAAATAGCGAGAAACAAGCGAAAAAATAAAAATGGGGAGTTACTGTTTTTTTGGGAAAAATGTTCATCTTTGCCGCTGTACATATTAGACTTACAAAAAAAATGTGTTACAAGAAATGTAAGGAATTTTGTCTTCTTTAACTTTATCATTGACATTATTGTCGTTGGTTCAACCGTTGGAGTTATTTTGAAAAAAACAATTTTTTGCACCTTTCTTTCAAGATGACGGTTCACGCCTTTCCCCTGAAAGGTCGAAAACTTGGATTTATCATCAGGGTCTAGACGTAAATAACATATTTCAAAATGGTATTTACCTCATCTTTTGTAAGGTCTTTTTTTGTCCCTAACAACTGTATTAGATGCAAAATTTAGAATAACTGACTATGCGGTACTTAAATTATATTAGATGCGCCGAAACCTAAAATCCTTTAAAATATCATCCTCAATAAAGGAAACTTATTTAAGTATAAAGCATTAATTATTAATGAACATTCTTTCCTTTTAGTATGAAATATTAAAAAGACCTATTTTTATACGTGCATTGTACTCTGAAATTCAGATTTATAAGTACATGAAGGTTTATCAATAGTGCTTTATACCTAAACAAGTTACTATAATTATTTATGACAACATTACAACATTAAATAAAACATTAATACGCACACTAATTTTAAAAGTCCACTTTTATTGACGGGCTATGTAGTATTGCGACACGATTCAGGTTGAAGAATTATTTCATCCGCAAGTTAACTACTAGTTGGTACATAAGTTATTTTTAATACGGTTGGTTAGTTATGATGGAACTAGTTCTTTCAACTTTAAGTATTATGTATTTCAGAGAAAGTTGACTTTTTCACCGGCGACTTCGCCAAAATATAGAAAATTAAGAATTGTTACAATTTGAAAATTCCTAAGAAAAATGTGATTATCGGATTGTTTAATCATGCCTTACCTTTGTGGTTAAAATTCCTGCTTCGGTTAATAAAAAATCCATAATTACCTCATTTGTTCTATTTTTACTGATAGTAAGAAACTTTTCTGTTAATAATAAAACTAAATTTGGACAATAAGGTATACACAGTGGGGCAATAGTGCGTCCGACTTCGATATGTCGAGTTCTATGATAGCTAGAAATTTGATCTAAAAACATAAATAAACTAGATAAAAAGTCTATAACTGGAAATTATCTTCGAATATACAGAGTGAGCCAAGACAATTCTACAGGGCCAACTAACATTTTTTTAAATGGAATGCCATGTATATCAGAACATTTTTTGAAACCTCTTTGTGACCTCCTTCCACTCCTGAATTATTATTGACTCTCTTCCAACTACTTGAATGTAATGATTTTTTTTTGTTGAAATTATACCATTTACACGTGTATGTTAAAAAAAATCACCACAGTCACAGTTATTGATTTTAAGAAAAAAATAAGTTAGTATCAGTTATGAATTATCTGTGTGATGACGCTCAGCAATTTTCACTTCCTAAAAGTATACAGGATGTCCACAAATAATTTTTAAATTTACAACTATTTGAACTGAATCTTCTCAATTTTTTTCAAATGGAACACCCTGTATATTTTTGGACGATGTGATGTAGAATTGAAAAACGAACACTTTTTGTACTTACATCTATATAGTTATTTGTAACCATTTTCGATTTATTGAACAATAACTGCAAAATTAAAATAAAAATTAAAACTATTTTTTTTTGTAATTCAAAAGAAAAAGTGCTCCACATGTTGCACATTTTAATTGACACATAATCCTATACATCTTTAGAATCAGGTTTCCCCTGTTCATAAAATTGTTGGAGTGATACTTCTAAAAGCATTTATTATCCTTTCCTTAAAATTTTGGATTATTGTTGGTGTGATGTTTTTTATGGGCATCATATAACACGCTTATTATAATACCTTCTCTTAAATTATTTGAAAAAAACCCTCATTTCTAATTTTTATTGCTGAATTTTGCAATTATTGTTCAATAAATTGAACATGGTCACAAACCCATAGGAATATACGTACAAGATATGTTCATTTTTCAATCCTATATCACATCGTCCAAAAATATACAGGATTTTCTATTTGAAAAAATTGAGAAAATTCAGCTTAAAAAGTTGTAAATTTAAAAATCCTTTTTGGTCAACCTGTGTACTTTTAGGAACTGAAAATAGCTGAGTGTCATCACATCGATGTCTCATAACTGGTACTAACATATTTTTTTCTTAAAATTGATATTTGTGATTTTAGTGATATTATTTCCTTACCCCTCAAAGTGAGGAAGTTGTGTATTCGTGAAAGTGAAAAACATTTTGAAAATTTTTATTGCATTTTTGGACGAATTACGACGAATTATGATGATACACAAAATTTCAGACAAAAAAATGTTCTGTCTGTGTCTGTCAGTTTGGTTCGCGATAGCAACTGCAGTTTTTGAGATAAAGCTTTCAAATTTGGTACACACATTCTAGAGGTCAAGGAAGAGATTGAGCTCGATGAGCAAAATTGTCCCAATTTTTTGAAACGTCAAAAAATTTGACTTTTTTGAAACGTCAAAGTGACTTTCTTGAAACATCAAAATGTGACTTTTTTTGGAAACGTCAAAAATTACTTTTATTATAAACTCTACCACATGTCGAGTATTACTATGGTGAGGAGGTGAGGAAGTTCTGATCCCCAAGTAATTGGTGGTGGTTTTTTTAAAATATTATTTGACCCTGTAGAATCGTCTTGGCTTACCCTGTATATTCAAAAACAATTTCCGGCTATAGACTTCTTTGTCTACTTTACTTATGTTTTTACGTCTAGCTTCTAGCTGTTATAGAACGAGATATGGAAGTCGAACGCACTATTGCCCCACTCTCTAGATTCGGATCCTTTATCGCATTTCAAGACTGCATTATCTTTTGATGCATTATGCAGTACCAAATAAGAGGGAATATTGATGAAGGGCTTATTCACGTGAAATTGAGTCATGACAAACAATTAACAATATCCTGAAATAAACAATGTATTCAAATCACTAACAAAGGACACAAGTTAGGAATACCAATGCTGAAATTTCAAACGTTTCAAGAACAGAAAATTTCTACAAAATGTAAAGTCTGTAATTTTCTACTATTAGATAATCTATTTATACTTCGTGAACCATTAAAAACATTAATATTATTAGGACAATTTTATTAATATTACTCATAATGTCAGTGAGAAAGACAATAATAAAAATAAAAAATCGGCATTTTAAATAATCAATAGTTTTAGTCAGTGTCGTTATCATCGTTGAGGTCATTGGCATAATCGTTGACTACTCACTAAATTAAAATGCTATATTAATATACAGGGTATCCCATTTTTTACAATATGGCCAAATATCTTGAAAACCAATAATGGTATAAAAATGTTAATGGCAATAGTTGTAGTGTCAAAAGAGACATAAATTGCGCAATTAAATTTCTTGCAGGTAGAACTTTGTTTTCCTAAATATAATTGTGCACTTTTTGTGTTCGATAGAGTGTTCATTTTTAAGTAAAAATATATTATAATACATATAGTTTAAAGTTGGGTTGTAACGTGATATTGTTAAAATGAAAAAATCCTCATTTACGTGTGTTTTATGTGTATTTACTCAAGTAATAATTTCCTGCTCTCAAAGTACCAAGGATCAACGTTGTGGATGTAGCAATGATCGGAACCCTTGAACGTATGTTTGAGTCTGTTTTGTGCAACCATCAACCACACGAGATGAAACGAATGATCGCATAAGAATTCTGTGGACACATGTAATAGGAGGATAAGTCAACTTAAACCCAAATTAATTAATTTTTTAGCAGAAATTGATTCCTAATAATAGCTATGGAGTGCTGCTGTTTGAAATAGAGAATAGGAAATTCATGAATTTTTAAAAAGTCTACATATATTTGACCCATCATACAAACGGTATAGTCCAAGAAAGAGAGACAATTTCCCGATGTTAAGTTGGCAATAATTAGGTGTAATTGAAGATATTTGAAAGTTGCTCAGAATTAAAAAATGAGTATAATGATCCAAAGTTTCAGATTTAACTGACGGAACAAATATGCAAAGAAGTTAAAAAACATTTTAAAAAAAGTGTGCCGCGACCTTTCATCCAAAACGTTCAGAGAACCGCAGCAGATTCAACATTTTATAGGACCAAAATTCCTCAAAAAGTCCACGATGGTATACCGGGTGTAACAGGATCATGGTACACTTTTCTCCTTTAATTTTGAAGATAATTGATTGAAATTTGGAATATTTTATATACATATAAGCAGCACTTTTTGACATACAAGTGATTTTTTTCACTTCCGGTTTCGCCGAAAGTGACACTAACTTTTGATTTTTAAATGGAACACCCTGTATATTATTGCATTTTTGAATTCTGTATAATTGTCTGAATCCAACGATACCAAACAAGTGACATATCAAACGTCAAAAATTTTCGTAATATAATATTTAGTTTTCCATTTAAGTGTCTCATGACAGTTCCGACTTATTCTAAATGACCCGTGTAAGAAAAATCGTTATCCCGTCAAAAATACTAAATTACGTGATTTATGAGCAAATAAATTTCATCAAAATGGTTTTTGGGGAAAACTTAATTTTTCCACATGGAACCATATTGGTACCGTGGACTTGTAAATGGTACCATGGCACCAATATGGTTCCATGCGAAAAAAATGAGTTTTTCCCCAAAAACCATTTTGATTTTGAATTTATTTGCTCATAAATCACGTAATTTAGTATTTTTTGACGGGATTTCGATTTTTTCTAGCATTACACGGGTCATTTAGAATAAATCGGCATACTTAAATGGAAAAATAAAAATTATATTTTAGAAAATATTGACGTTTGAAATGTCACTTATTTGGTATCGTTGGATTCAGAGTTCAAAAATGCAATAATATACAGGATGTTCCATTTAAAAAATCAACAGTTAGTGTCACTTCCGATGAAACCGGAAGTGAAACAAAAATCATGATGTATCCCTGCAGAATAAAAAAACAAGCTCAATGCAATAGGCAAAAGGTTTTACCAAGTTAGTTTATATTTAAACTTTAGTTTGGAACCAATATTTTCATTAAAAATACGTAATATCTATAATGTTCTGGTTACATGTTATAGTGAAACAGAATGTTTTTGGTGGGTTAAAAACATAACCTGGTTAGATTAGCGGAAAACCTTCTTCTTCTTTCAAAATGTTTTGGTATTTCTTTCACGAATCGCTGTAATCGTATTATCAACTAACTGTATTTGCTCAGATTTAATAACAATTTTTACCATTTTAGGTACTTAGTAAAAATCCTGCTAGGTATTTTTCGTATCTAATTTTGAATAATTTTTTTAGCAATTACAGGTGTGCTGACTTAGAAAATTGTTCTTATTTTATTAGCCATATTTTTTTTAAAATACAATTTTTACTATATTATTTTCTGTATTTAACTTTGGATATTTATCTATCAAATATAGGTTTGCTGACTTAGAAAACGATTTTTATTTATCGATTTGAATTTAATTTTTTATTTAAACTAAAATTTTTACTAATTTTAGGTAAAAATCCTGCTAGTTGTTTTCTGTATTTAATTTTGAATGTTTATTTATCAAATACAGGTTAACTGACTTGGAATAAATTTGCAACTTCAATGTTTAATGGGTAACTCTTTGTCACCATTCATTGCCAGTCTCTTCATGAACATATTCGAAACGGAAGCAAAAGAAGAATTCGAGTATTTCCCCAGGGTTTGGCTTAGGTATGTGGATGATAATTTTGCAGTGTTCGATACAAAAGTCGCTGATATTGATAACTTTGTATCTAAATTAAACAGTCGTTTCGCATCAGTTAACTTCACATATGAAACTGAAAACTCTGGACAACTACCATTTTTAGATGTATTAATAATTAGAAACAATGAAAATTAGTTAGAATTTGACATATACCAGTACTCTAAGATTTATCCCTAAGGACTCTCACCATTGTACTCAACATTAAATGGCGAGTTTCAATTTTCTAGTCCATCGTCTATTAAGCTTCCCCCTCAATAAGGAGAGGTTTGAAAAAGAAAAGGCATTTAATTGATAAAATAATTAGAAAAGGAAAGTTTAAATAGTCGCTTCGAAATTCCTCGACCTTTCAAAATGAAAGAGAAAATCCGAAATTTATATCGATTCCATTCAATCTTCGATTCACCTGTAGTATTGGTAAGATTTTTAAATATGTAGTTATGACAGCGGTTCATTCATCGGGAAACAAACTACAACAACTTTTAGGCAATCCAAAAGACAAAATTGAAACAAACGAAAAGTCGAGGATTTGCGAAATTAGCTGTAAGGACTGTAATAAAAAATATGTTGAACAAACTAGACGATCAATTCAAACTAGATTCAAAGAGCATATGGCCCATCTAAAATATGGTAGAACAGATAAGTCTAGTGTAGCCCAACATGCGTTTGAGAACAACCATAAAATAAATATTAGCAATTTAAAATTAATTAAAAATGTAACAAATACTAGACAACCGGATGCATTTGAAAGTTTGGAAATCGTAAAGTGTAAAAATAGTATGAATAGTGACAGAGGGCCTATCCCAAATTGCCCGCTTTATTGGTTAGTGGGTCGGTTCACCAAACCGTGACGTCAGTGTTATCTTCACATCAAAGTTTCCAACCCACTTCAGAACTTTAATGTGTTATTTCTTTCCGTAATTTTATTAACTTAAAATATCAGTCAATAAAAATATTGTAAAATTATTATTGCCTTGTTTCTTATTTATGAGTGATTTTTCTAGACCACTCGATATAAACCGGTCTTCACTGCAACTATCTAAGCCCCTATTAAATCCCTGATTGGAGTGTTGTTCCTGCACTCTAAAGAGGATCTAGCTTCTGAGGATCACCGTATAAAAAAAACGATAGTACCACAGCTTTGGAACGTCACAACTGCATTTTTCCCTTAGAGGAAAAGAGAGCTTAACACTGTTTTGAGAAATTAGGTAAACAATAAAAGTATAATATTACGTTTATTAAATTATGTTGTCCTTATATTGTCCCCATTATAACACATATTATAAACTACTGCTTAGAAAATAGTGTTTTTCCAAATCAGTGGAAAATCGCTAAAGTAAAACCTATTCCTAAGTGTAATGAAGTAACTGAGTTAAAAAATCTAAGACCGGTTTGTGCATTGCCGGTTCTCTCAAAAATATTAGAAAAAATTATAGAGACTCAACTTAGAGAGCACATACATAATAAACAAATAATACCCATATACCAATCTGGCTTTCGGCCACAGCACAGCTGCCTCACGGCCTTGCTGAATATTAGTGATGATATCATAGCATCTACTGATAAAGGCCAAGTTACAGCCCTTATTCTTCTTGACTTCAGTAAGGCATTTGATACCTTAGACCACGATATTTTAATTTCAATATTACATTTTATAGGCCTTGCTGAAAAATCAGTTAACTTATTGAGTAATTACTTAACAGGAAGAAGACAAAGGGTTGTAATAAATAATGAGTCATCTAGAATGCTTGAAGTATCAACTGGAGTACCGTAAGGTTCAATATTGGGTCCTCTGTTGTATACTATATACACATGCAATTTTTTTCTTATATTACTTATTGTAAATATCACTTCTATGCAGATGATACTCAGTTATACTACTCATTTAACGCCAGTGATATCCAGCAAGCTAGTCATGAGATAAATTTAGACCTATCAAACATAAGTCAAGCTGCTGCTGAATATTCTTTGTATATTAATTCTAGCAAATCGGCGCTAATTATATTTGGCAAAAAGGCTGTTTTGGAAGTGGTACAAGATAGTATGTCATTGAAAATTGGGGATGAATTATTAAAAGCAGTGCAAGAAGTAACAAATTTAGGAGTAATTATTGATTCAAATTTAAGATTCAAAAAACAAGTAAGTAACATGATCCGAAAGGCTTATTATAATCTAAAAATTCTGTACACAAGCAAAGATATACTTACCAAAAAATTAAGAACATCTTTATGTGAATCTCTTGTTTTGTCACAATTTAATTACTGTGATGTATTGTATGAATTTTGCATTGATAAACAAGATTGTTACAGAATTCAAAAAGTCCAAAATTCGTGTATTAGATTTATATACGGTATAAAAAAGCGGGATCATGTTACCTACAAGCTGAGTGAATTAAATTGGCTTAATATGTCGAATAGAAGAAAGCACCATTCCATATATTTTTTTCATAGGCTGATCATGTTGAAATCACCAAAATATCTATATAATAAGCTTAGATTTCGCACAGATATACACAACATTAATATTAGAAGAAAAGATATGCTCTCCATGCCCCATCATAAATTAACCTTATATGAACGATCCTTCTCTTATAATATAGTAAAACTGTATAATCAAATTGATTACAGTTATAAAACCATGCCAATCTCGACATTTAAAAGAAAAACTAAGCAATTATTCTAAAAGATTTTTCTTGTTTTAGTTTGTTTTTAACTGTTTTAAAATATAATATATTATTTAATTGGGGCATAGCAGAAAATACTTTTTATTTATCACATGGTAATATTTTCTTATGTTTTTTTCCTTTTGCTACGCCCCATTCGAAGGATGTATGGAAGATCTTTGGCTGCTTTGGCAGTTCATTGAATACATTCCTTTTCACCCCATATTTATAAACATATTATTTTTTTCTTTTTCTTAATTGTTATGTAATTAATGGGATGAATAAATGTATTATTATTATTATTATTATTATGAAACAAAATTAGAACAGAGAAAATAAATATTTATTTGATTGTAAGGACCAACAAAAACATAAGAAAAAAATACTTCAAAAGGCCGTCATCGTATTAAATGCTGGAACCAATGTCCGTTTGTAACTTGACAGTGTCTTAGTCAGTTAATAAATTCTCTTTATACGTCCGAAATCATATCTGGCGTAACTGATTACATCTTCCACCGAATGCTTTGCTTTAGACCATATAAGTTATGAGGACAATTTACGTAAATAGGACTTTTTAGATATACACATAAAAATAAATCTAATGGAGTATGGTCTGGGGACCTTGCTGGTCATTCCATAGACTCTCATCTGTCTACACAATTTTAAAATATTTCTTTATGCTCTAAACTTACAGGAACATCGTAATGTTCTGATGCACAGTTCTGCTGAAAACAAAGGCCGTTCCTAAAAGTATCCGGAAATTCGTTATAAAGATACAGTTCTATTAAAGTAGTAACCAAAAATTATTGTAAAAATATAAAAATTGTCACCAGTTACATTTTCTTCTAAACAGAAAGGATTTATAACTTTATTCTCAAGTAGGTTTACTTTTTGGAGTCAATGAGTTAACGAAATTAACTTGTCAAGTCGAAGTGGTTAAGCTGCTTACTATTTCTACTAGCGTGATTTTATCTGTATTTTTCAATGTTTCCACTTGCTCGTGATGAAAATAGTATACTTTATAATTATACAGAAAAAAGTAGTAAACAAATTTTGTATTTTTAACCAAGTTTAAAATTTTTCTTGAAACTATCCACACTCAAGCGATGCCTCCAGCAGACGCATCGTCAGTCTGTTTTTAAACCGGCATTCGGCATTAATTATTAATTCCATAGCTCTTGTAAAATGTTCTCTTTTTTATGCTAATAACATTATGAACTATTTGCCTTGCTCTAGCTGAAACAAAAATAGTGATAAAGTATTCCTTATTGTTTAAAGAGAAAATATTTAAAAGGTCTTCTCTATACCTATATTTCATGAACAATAAACTTTTAAGAGTATATTCTGATATCTTTAGATTTTAAAAATAATAATATCAGCTTTAATAAAGTTTAAAGTACGTTCACATAAAACATATAATTTTATATTATTTCATATTCATACTTTAGTTCTTCACAAACATTCGAACAGGCTATAAAAATTTTATTACATATTTCCTACGATTAAATTACACTAAAAGTAGATTTATTAACACAACGTTAAGATTTTATAACTTACTCTTGGGAAAATCGCGATATATTTAATTAAATCGCAAAGTGAAGAGTTATTTCATATATTTCCACTAAGGCCCGGTTTTTCAATAGTGAATTAACTAAACCCGCACTTTTATAGTTCTATTTTACCAAATTTTACATTTATTAAATGGTTATAGTAACAAAATGTGTTTTATAAATGGAGGTACAGCTATTTCTTGTCAAACTCATTTGAAAAATAATACGCGAGAACTTGATTATATAAAAAATGTTGTAAAGAGAGAAAATAAAAGGAATATGTGGAATAGAACTAACTTTACCTCAGAAAATTATTAAAATAGTGTCAATATATATAAATGACCAATTGACTTAAATTTGGAATTATTTCTTAAGAAATTAAATATTCTAAATTTATTATGTACCAATAATAAAGTGCAAATAATATTGTTATGTGTTTACTATCCACACAAACACCTATACTCGTAAGATTCGTTGATTGAAAGTCTAGGTAACACTTCTCACTACTTTATTAACTAATTAATAATTAACAGCAACGGATTAATTACTGTCTTAACTATAATCACAATTGAACACTTATAAGTCTCTTTCTTATTTCTTCTTTACTGGTTCACGTTCAACTTAAGACTGAGTCTCGGCCCACCGTGCGTCTTATTTACACATCCATCCACACGGTCTAGAACATTCCAGAATATTCCCGGCCGTTCTCGTATAATTCCAGTCTCATCTAACCAGTCTACACAGTTCAGTGGCGTAACAATATTATGTGGTGATCTAAACATTGATCAGTTGAATTCAGATAATGCAATAAAAGTTCGTGCAAAAAAAAGAATTAAGATATTTTCTCTTGTTTTATAATATTAATATAATGGTTGATCAACCGACAAGAATTTCAAAAATTCATCAACAAGTATTGATTATACGTGTACAAATTATAACTAATGATTTAACATGCCAAAGAACACCGGTCAGTGAATTGCCCAGTGCCCGTTGTCCCCCTGGCTCCGTCAAGGGCGAAAGTGCTAAGAAAGCACTTAGGCCTTCACCTCCTAGAGCTGCATAGTTCATCCTCACCTTGTTCGATGATCTAGATGACAATGTGTCAATTGACACTTTGTGTACTGGCGGTCAATCCCAAGTCACAGAATATCCGCACAGTCCCTGACAGACCGATGACTACCCCAGGAGGTGACAAGCTGGCGAAGAAAGAAGACGAAGTCAGAAGAGCGCCAGAAGAGGCCCTAGCCAGCAGTGTTCATCAGCCAGGACCCAGGGAGGTTGGCTGAAATCTTCGGCACCGCTCACATTTGTGAGTGGGGCCGTTCGTAAAATAAGCACCCCCCCGCCCTGCACGAGGCCGGTCCAGGTCTACAGCGATGACTAGGGTAAAAAGGCAATAGTCCTGCCTGGCCCTAGCATCCGAGACCGTCATCAAACCAAATGGATATTGGCGCGCCAAATACTATTTAATGCATTATCTAATCATTCGGTTCAAATATTGAAGTTTAATAGTAACGCACACATGTGTAAAATCGACAAAAGTCGGTCAAAACCTAAATGTTCCTAATGATGAAAGGAAATATGCTTAAAGTTAATATTATGTTATAGTTGTCAAAAAATATATGATTTAAACTGATCTGTATTATAATAAAATTATTTTATATATTCTTTGTTTATGTGGAATAAACTTCAAAACAACTAAACCGATTTGTCTGCAGTTTTCACCAAATAATATATCATGTCTACGGGAAGGTTATGGTTTCAGGGAACTCCAAAAATGGAGAGGGAGTGCCCCAAATTACAATAAACTATATTATCATACAATTAATTTTATTATTTCAATAAATATCAATTAGCAAAGATAATGCTTTGTCAGAGGAAAGTATTGCACGAGTCTCCGGAACTTTGCTGCCAAGCCCGTGATGAGCTACTTCTTTTAATATTTTTGAAGCTTGTAGATCTCCATGTGCGTGATACTCTACTTGTGCAGCAAACACTAGCTCTGCAGGTTTTAACCGCTTCCGAACATACTCTGTCCTTCTACGCTTTGTACGCTCAGTGCATTGTTCAAAATTCTTAGTTGGTAGTCCACCCAGTCTACCATTTTTCTTTCGGACAGGAGTCTCAATAGAAAAAGTGATGTTGTATCAAACCAGGTCTTGTTTCTGCTGATACACTTGGCAAAATTTCGATGTGATAGAATAAGTCTTGACTTGTAATCAGAGACTAATCTTTTTTAAGGTGACAATAATTTTATTTGAAAGATCGGCAAGTACACTTTTCACTTCTTTTTAGCAATTGTCTCATTTTATCTTGATCATTTCTAGAAGTACACAGTCTATAATAGCCTATAAGGGTCCTTCTACTTATGTATTTCTTCGTCAGTTGTCCTGATAAAAATGAATTGAATTACTTATTGAAATTCAGCATATCTGACTGTTTTAAATGGCATTATGTTAAAGGGGCGCATTCGGTCGCATCTATTTCTGATAGTATTCACAAAAGCAAAATACAAGGTCTGTATTAATGCTATTTTCAAAGCGCGGTCCACCGGGAAGCCTCACTTTAACTCTGTTTAAAATTTTAAAGATATCCAAAAAATTATCATCAATAATTTTATTTTTTATTATTATAAAAATAAGCATTTATTATCATATATTCATGGTAAAAAATAATTTATTACCTCCTGCAATACAATCCATCATAGAAACACAGTAATTTACAACTAGTATATTTTAAAATTTTAATTCAAAAAGCATTTTTAATAAACATAAACGCTTCGCTGAAAATAAACTCGGCATACTGACCTAATTTTACAGATAATAAGTCACATCACAGGGTGGGCGCGCAGTTGCAGTGTTCCTGGTTTACTCAGGCAGACGGCTAGGCAGGCTAAAACTTGTTTTGTTGACTTATACGTTTTTAGGTTTTGACCGACTTCTGCCGATTTTACACCTGTGTGTAACGTTAAAAATAATGTCGAAAAGAATCACTTCATTACGTGATCACTTAGACAATTATAACACATATGTAAAGAATCATGGCATGAAGTATATAAGAGTAACAGTGTTAATGGGAAGTTTAAAATGTTTATTAGTATATTAAAATATTATATACATTGTCTTCCCACTTAAAAAAACCTGTCTTGAAGATAAAAATAACAAAAAAAGGTATCTATATTTCGTATCAGAGTTTAAAGGAACTTTATAATAAGATGTGTTTTATCAAAGACTAATGATATAGAATTTTTAAAAAGTTTAAACGTATCTATAGGATAGTACTTAAGGCAGCTAAGAAAATGTATAATAATAATCTTTATTTAAATACTGAAAATAAATCTAAGGCGGCGTGAAATACAATCAACAATACATTTAAAAGCAAAAATAAAAATTACAATATTACTGAAATTAAAACAGAAGACAAAATAATACACGAAAAAGGGGAGATTGCCTATAACTTTAATTTATTTTGTACTGAGACGCCAAAAAAATGTCATGATAAAATACATGATAATGAATTTATCGAGTTAAATAATATTACATATTTTCCGACTATATTTATAAAACCGGTTAGTGAAACACAAATTTTGATTATAATAACTTATTCTGTTGGTGTGGATGACATCAGCGCTAACATCTTAAAATACTGTGTACATTTTATTTTGGCTCCTTTAACTTATTTAGTAAATTGTTGCTATAAGAAGGTACATCTTCAGAAATTAAAAGTAGCAAAAGTTATTCCATTTCACAAAAAAACAGATACATCTAACACAGAAATTTATAGACCTATATCATTGTTATCTGTAATATCAAAAATAGTAGAGTTATATTTAATAGAATAATAGATTTCATTACTAAATATGATGTATTACATAATTTGCAACATTAGTTTAGAAAGAAAATGTCTACCCCAACTGCAATATTTAGTTTTATAAATATATTGTACTAAGATTTTGATAAAAATAAAAAAAAATGTTGAATTTTTTATGGATTTGAGCAAAGCTTTCTATTTAATACTATTAGAAAAACTGAGTGTTTATGGAATTAGAGGAAAAAGTTAATGCCATAGTAAAGTCATATCTTTCCCAGTTAGTCGAAATTGACAAAATAAAACTGAACAATTAAATATTGAACTTGGAGTCGGTACTCCAAGAGTCCGTACTTGGACCGTTGTCATTTCTTTTATTCGTAATGATCTATCTAATATTGCTGAGGGAAATTTGGTGATGCTAACAGTCTCTTGTGAATTAATGATATAAGAATTAACGGAAAATCTATAACACAAGTAAAATAAGTAATATTTTTGAGAATATATTTAGAAAATAATTTAGAATGGGAAACACACATTGATGTTTTATGTAAAAAATTGTCTAAAACATGTTATGCATTGTATAAATTAAAGGAGTTAAGTATTACAAAAGTATTGTTATCACATTATTATGCTCAGTTTTATTCAAGAATTAAATATGTTATATTATGGGGTTGTTCCCACCATAGCATTAGAATTTTTCGAGTTCAAAAGAGGGCTGTTAGACCTATTATGGGAGTTTCACGACTATCACCATTCAAACAATTATTTAAAGAATTACTTACATTGGTATGCATATATGTCTTAGAGTTATTATGTTTTGTTAGTGATAATTGAAAAGTATTTAGCAAAAATAACATGTACCATAATTATGATACTAGGGACGCAAAGACATTATGCACACCATTATATAACTTGTTTATGTGTGAAAGAAATCCTGTATATGTGGGTATATATCCAGTGGTGATTGGATAGGAATATTTTGGGATAGGTGTAACCCACACAGAAAATTAGCGAAAATTATCACCTCCCCCACAGAAATTAAAAATGTTTTGAAAACCCTTTCAAACCTAAAAGCTCTCGGTCAAGACAATAACTCAAATATTCTTTATAAAAAACATCCCAAAAAATCCCTTGATCCCTTGTACAAATGACACAGACACATGTCATAAACTCGGCTATTCAGCTACAATATTTTCCAACGTGAAAAACGGCTATTATTGTGTCTTTCCAAATCGGCAATTTATAACTAGCTATTGCTTTCAACATGAAATTGACGTGAACATTATCAATTCACATTTCAGTAAAGCTTTTACACGTCGTGAAATTTCCGAACATAGATATTTTTATGGCCTATGATGGAAATAACACCGTTTGCCTGTCGATTGAATGCATTTCGGTTCAGTTAAAGTTGGATGGAAATATGTCACCCTAGAGAGAACTTATCTGAAGTGGGTTTATGCGTCCTCAAGGCAACCTCATTTTTTTAAACGTCCTACAAAAGTTCAGAGAGAATCTATTCATCAGGTGTCTTTTATTGAGTTCTGTTAGATTTATGATGGCTATTATTTGAATTACGTTTTGATTACCGGCCCACAATGTTGGTGTACCTACAATAATAGAGACCAGAGTTGTGGTAATCAGATTAAAAATAATTAGTGATCTCTGATAATTTGGTTAAGCAGTAACCATAATCGGTCAGCAATTCAATAGTTAATCATTAATCTTAATCAGCCAGTCTAACACTTTTAATTCTTAATCATTGATTACTTCTTATTAAATCAGTAATTGCTTTTAAATCAGTGATTGCTTTTAAATCAGTGATTGCTTATTTTAATCAGTGATTAAAATCAGCGCATGCCTAATACTAATACTATTCACTTGGCCCAACACGAAGGAGTTTGATCAGCTGACTTTACTATCTAGTCTAGTAGACTTTTTATTCACCAATAATTTTATATTTTATGTTTATGTTTTCATTTATTTCTTGTTTCGTTGTTTATTGTAAGTTATGCCACATAACAATAATTTATACTTCAAAACACACTTCATTATTTTACTTCCTCACCCCTCAAAGTGAAGAAGTTATGTATTCGTGAAAAAAATGTTGAAAATTTTTATTGCATTTCTGGACGAATCTCGACGAATTATGACGATATACAACATTTCAGACAGAAAAAATTGTCTGTCTGTGTGTCTGTGTTCGCGATAGCAGCTACAGTTTTTGAGATAAAGCTTTCAAATTTGGTACACACATTCTAGGGGTCAAGGAAGAGATTGAGTTAGTTGATAAGCAAAATCGATCTAAAAAATATTAGTGACATTCCACCAATGTGACTTTTTTGAAACGTCAAAATGTGACTTTTTTTGAAACGTCAAAAAATGTGCCTTTTTTGAAACGTCAAAAATTACTTTTATTATAAACACCACCACACGTCGAGTTTTACTACGGTGAGGAAGTTCTGATCCCCAAATAATTGGCAGCAGTTTTTTATTTATTTTTAGTGTGTAAATAAAAAAAATATAATAAATAAGTGTTTCGAACATATTTATTCCATGAGAATTTTTATGTTTTGTTTTTGATTTCTTTTATTTATTCATAATGAATATATATTTTATTACTGTTATACTGATAAATTAAATTTTATTAAATAAAATGAAAAATAAAGAATTTCGGTCTTTTTTAAATTTAGTTACTGATTAATAAATCAGTAATTAATGAATTTTTCCAATTTATGGATTAATCATTAATCAGTTAATATATTCAAGTTATGGGTTATTCATTAATCGATAAATATTTCCAGTGTATGGATTAATCATTAATATTAATCTGTGCATAAACGCGTTGATTAATCACTGGAGTTGGCAAGTCGTGCGGCTATTCAGTGGTGCAACAGCAGGTAGATAGATATCTGGTGAGGCAATGACCGGCTGGCGGACAAATCGAAGCGAGCTGTGAGACAAGTCCATTGTTGTATATCGTAGTGTTCCCACGATAATTTATTCCTCTCCGTTGTATTTTATGTTGTTGTATTGTTGATAATTTTATTTGTTGTATTTTTTTTGGTGATATTAATTTAATAATAAAATAATATCAGACGTGCGCAAGGGTAAAAGACGGCCATACGCTGATAAAATGAATAAATTTTTCAGTGAATTCCCGGATTATTCTATAATGGTGCTACAATAATTTCTAAGGTGTGCGAGACAGACCTGATGTGCTGGGATAAATATGATTGTAGACGTCACGTAAATACTGTGCAACATAGAAATAAAAAAAATTGCGTGCCTTCGAAAACACAGATTATGTTCGATTTACTGTTAATACTGATTGCCTCTGATGTTCCGCTGAGCATACACAATAAACAACCAATTCTGCAGTTCCGGAATAAACACAATCCCTAGGTAACGTAACCAAGTCGCGCAACGTTGCGTAACTATGTACCAACTGTACGCGAAGACATTGTAAATAAGATGAAATGTGTATTAAAAAATACACGGCTGTGGTTATGTGTTGATGAGACGACAGATCGTAAATAAAATCTATTGTAAATATAATAATAATAATAATGATTTATTGTCCAAAGAGACTATACAGGATAGCATGAGACACGTCAAAATACTATAAGATCGAGTGTACAAAATAATTTGTTGACTCTAATCCTCCAGTGAACACAAATTTAAATAAATAAAAATACACAAAGATTCGATCTAGTAATAAGTCATATGATATAAAAGATAAATAATTATAAAAACAAACAAATAAAAATTGATATTAAAAAACATACAAAATAATTTATATATTACTATTACCATTATAAGAAACATTTTAAATCATCGTTCAGAAACTCTTCTAGACTATAATAGCAGTTATTCAACAAAATTCGTTTAAGCTCGTTTTTAAAATTATAAGCATTCATTTGCTTCAACTGTGCAGGTAACTTGTTATAAAGCTTTATACCCATATATTGTGGACTTAGTTTATATGTTGACAAGTAGTGCAAAGGAATTAAAAGATCATATTTGTTTCGGGTGTTATAGAGATGGTTACAGTTATTATTAAAAAATAAGTTTAAGTTTGTGTAAACATAAATCAAAATTTTTAAGATGTATATACAACATAAATTTGGCAGTTTAAGGGATTTAAATAATGATCTACATGATATATACTTTGGAATACCTATTATATTTCGAATAGCCCTCTTTTGTAACACAAAAATTCTTTCTGCTTTGTTTGTTGCACCCCAGAACAATATACCATAGGAAATTCTGGAGTAAAATTGGGCGTAATGATACGTTATAATTGTTTGTTGGCTGGTAACATTTCTTAGACGATATATTGCGTAACATACTGTTAATTTGTTTGCTAAAGAGTTTATATGGGTTTCCCAATTAAGAGCATTGTCTAGATAAATGTCAAGGAATTTTGTCGTGTCAACTTGTTCTATCGATTTACCATTTATTCTTATCAAGATGCTCTCCGTTATAATAGACCTTCTAGGTGTAAAGTTTATGAAAACCATTGTAGAATTATTTAGAAATAGTCCATTACTATTGAACCACGTAGAAATGTTTCGTATATCATTAGTAATATCATAGACAGCTTCATTTACCGATTAGAAGTGCATAAATATGACGTATCATCTGCGAACATAAAAACATTGTGTCCATGAGAAATAAAATTTGGTAGATCATTTACATATAATAAAAAAGTAATGGGCCCAATACAGACCCTTGTGGCACACCATAATGGATCCGTTTACTTGTGGATCTAATATGGTTTATTTCGACTATCTGACTTCTTTCTGAAATATAAGATTTTAACCAGTCATATATTTTACCCCTTAAACCATATTCAAGTAGTTTAACTAGTAGAATATCATGATTTATTAGGTCGAAGGTCTTAGATCCATAAATAAATCTATACATTTTTTATGCTCATTCATACCTTGATAAAGTTCAGTTAAGAAGTTTAAAACTGCAGTTTCTGTGGATTTTCCTTTCCGAAAACCATGTTGACAATTAGACAATAGATTATGTTTTGTGATGAAAGAAACAATTCTGTTAAGAATGACTTTTTCTATAATTTTGGAGATGGTAGATAACAATGCAATGGGTCGATAATTTTCTACTAATGTAGGGTCGTCTTTTTTTTGTAATGAAATAATTTTTGCAGTTTTTAATTTAGTGGGAAAAATACCTTCGGAAATAGAATAATTTATAAGGTAGACTAGAGAACCAATAGGTAATAAAATCTATAATCCTTTTTATCAAATTAGCTCTTATATTATCAAAACTTGATGAATTTGTGTGCTTTAATCCTCTAGCAATGTTTAATACCTCAACGTCATTAACTGGTGTAACAAATAATGTTGGATAAATATATTTAGCTTTAAAATCAAATTTAGGATTGTCAGATGTATTTTGAAGTTTGGTATTGAGTGTGTTTGAGATATCTATAAAATATGAATTAACATGATTAGCAATTTTCACACTATCTACCTCCAATACATTGTCAATTTTTAATCCTTTTGTTATGTTGTTGTTACCAGTTTCCTTGTTTTTAACAGATTTGTTTATTATTACTTTTGTTCGTAGCATTTTTTATTAATCTATCATTGTGTAGTATTTTTGCTTGTTTTATTACATGTTTATACATTTTTTATATTTTCTGTAAAATTCTCTATCACTTTCATTTTTAGTGAACATCATGTAGTTATAATGCTGTTTTAATTTGAGTGATGATATTTTAATACCTTTGGTAACCCAGTCTGCCCTTCTGTTATTTTGACTTTTTCCTTTAACTGGAACAACAGGAAAACTGATTTCAAAATGATATAGTGAAGTATCTAGATAATTCTGAAAAGCATCATCTACGGTACCTGCTCTATATACATTATATTTTATAGTACGTGTACTGGACCCTCTTTCCACTATTACTAGCTAGCAAAAGACTAACTGAGTGTACTGGCAAAACAATTACGCGGGTGATGCTGGAGACGTTAGAAAAATTTGAACTGTCAACAAGTCAAGCGTTGATGTTTCTGACCGATGATGCCGCGACAATGTGTTTGGTAGGCGTTCTCTTCAAGAATATGGTTGTAGGTTGATACGTGTTACGTGTAAAGTGCATGCTTTACATCTGGTGGCAGAAACTATTCGACATCGAGTACAAAAAAAGTGTTCCTTAAATCTGCTAAACGTCTTCGTTCATTTCACAGCAAGTGTCCCGGTATTTTTGAACCACCACAGCCGATTCTTACACGTTGGGAACATGGTTGAAGGCAGCTTTTTATTATACTGAATATTTACAACAAATAAAAAACTGTGATACTACAATTCAATCCTGACAAGGCTGCAGCTATTAAGGAGAGCTAGACAAAATTCGAGACAACCATAGAAACACAGTTTTTACAGATCGTCTCCAGTTTGTGATAACCAAGCTAGTTCTAAGCTAGTTAAGAGGGTAAGTCGTGCATTCATCGTTATAAATTGTAACACTTTTTTGCTTGTATTACTAGCTAATTTCTTTTATTACGCTTATTATGATGTGTACGTCTATGTCCCATCGCACATTTCTGCCAACTCTACTTATTAGGCACCCATTTTTCAATATTTATGTCATGCATGTCGAGTATGCCGAGAATGTATACTCACAATCAATTATTAAGATTGAAAAAGAAAATTCGAATAATGCATAATTAAATTTAGTCTCGAGTGCTTTAATGGTCTCTAAATTTTGATTTGAATTATAAGTAAATAATGTAAATATTATTGTAAAACGTAAAAGATAATATTTTCATTCAACAGAGTAAATCTTGCATGTTGAAATAGGGGTAGGTTGTTAATTATTCACCGTACAAATCATTGTAATAATATTTTCTTTCGTTCTGAAGTAAATGGTGTCATGAAGGAACTGGAAAATAAAACAAAGGTGTGTTTTTTATTTTTATTTAATTTACACATGATACATATTACATACATATATTTTTAGAGTATAGTTTATTTTTGAAATTTTCATTTAATTATTAAATTACATATAAATTAAAAGTGCCATTAGATAACTCTCAAGCACATTTAAAATAACATTTACACCAGTTTTAAAGTTATTTATTAACATTAATGATTAAAATGTAATATTAAAAATTACTATTAGTTCATTTTAAAAATTTACATTACATTGTTAATTAATATATCATTAGAGTAACCATCCAAATTTTTAAAACAAACATTTAAAATGTTAAAAGCTCTGGTTACAATTTATCCTAAATCTAATTACCTAGATTATAATAAAACCACCATATCTAATTTGGCAACTATAGTTTTGAAATTAACGCATACAAGGTGTCCTGGTTTTAATGAGCAGAATGTGGACATTTAGAGGAGGTAATTTTAAACAATAATAGTCTACGAACATATGTTCTAAACCTCTTGGTCTCCGAGATCTATGGTAGCACAAGCTTGCATTCATTTGATAGCATGCCCGTTATTATGAACAATACAAATAAATAAAAACTTTCAAATCACATTAACAAACAATTTCAGTATCCGATCTTATTGAATTTTGAAAAGTTTTAGTATGATAACAATTAAACTACTAAACCTTATTTGTTGAAAATTAAATTCCACGTTGATGAACACACTTTCTGCATCGTTTTATGGTGGCATGTTCATAGACCACTTTTACTTATAATTATTTCCTCTATGTACTCAAAATTCTACTTATTAAAACGGGGGTACCCTGTCTTATAACAAATATGTACTATTTAATTACGATAATTATCCCTAAACGATATGTACTAGAAAGCTTTGAAAGAAAATTTAATAATTTATTTTATCTAACAGAAGTAAATATATACAAATTAAAATCTCAAAAGTAATTTTTCAACACAAAAAGGAATTATATTTTACAATTTCGTTGTGATATAATCTAATTTTATACAAAAATTAAATTTTATAATTTTATACTGCACTAATATATTATTTTGATTAAAAATATCATTGGTCCGTGCATAATTGTATAATTGATTAAGTTGTGATATTTATACATAGGTATGTTATTTAATTTTGGTAACGTAATGTTATAAGGATTTTTTAACAGAAATGATACATAGTTGTGACAAATATACGTGACTTAACTAGAAACTGTTTCAAAGTTTTCTTATTTGATCCGATACAAAAAGTGTAGTGAGTTAATGAGTAATTCTAATTTATAATTTCAAGTCATAACCTTTAAAAGTTGTTTACGTGCAACTAGGAATAAGAAATTTAAAAATTATTAAAAGATTTCACGTTAGCGCAAATAAAAAGGTAATTGCTTACACCTCTTTCTGAATATAATAGCACAGTAGCAGCGGAAGAGGATTATTAAATTTTGACATCTGGTTAGAAAAAATAATTTAATTTTCCTTGTTTCCTTTTGCAAACCTTCGTATCTCTTGGACGTTATGATACATTCTAGCAAACTCCCATATTTTTTCAACCAAATATATTTATACAGGGTGTCGTAAAACATTATACTACTTTGTAAGGGGTATTTCTAAACGGTACGTCAATCACTTTACCACAGATTCTGGAAGTAAAATAGAGGTGATTTAGTTTACTTAATCCAAAATACGCAACCACTTCCAGTAAAATTAGAAAAATCCAAAATCCACGAAATTTTATTGTGTGGGTGCGAAATAGTGGTAGAAATCATGTATTGACTTTCGCTGGAGAAGGACACTTGATATTGTTTTCCGAACAACGGGAAAACACAAAACTCATAAAATTTTTACCTGAATTTTGGCATAACGATAGTAGACTTACATATATAGACAGTTGATGTTTGACACACTTAAAGCTATGACGCCTAATGCAGATAAAAAATACTAAACCTTAAAAATTTTGTAAAATACATACTTAATAAAGCCAGTAGCCAAGATCATACTGCTTATCCAAATTAGTTATTTTTTAAATGCTGAATTTAAAGAAAAGAAATAATGAAAGTATGAACGTATGGCGGGAAAAAATTACAGTTTTGGAAACATGTTTCCTAAATACGTTACTATGGCTTTTAATTACATACTGAGTATTATTATTATAACAATTAGTCATTAGTAATGATCGCGAGTAAATCGTACATTCCAGGTCCAGCTCCAGGACCAAAACGCCGGCCGTATGCGTTAGTGTGGATGAAATCATCGATGTTACAGGCACATGTATTGGATGGCGGGATGCAAGGGACCACGCAAATGCGAGCACTGTTAATTGCATCAAAAGTGCTAGATGTGACAAATGCGGAAACACGTAATACGCCTACACGCCTATATTGCCGAACGTGCCTTAGACAGTGAACTAAGGAACGAAGGTTGACACCTCTGGAGAGAGGATTTGACAGATGATATATGGGAGAATGTTTTTTTTAAGATCATCGTATAATGTGTCCTTGTATACGATCGTGTTTTGTAGCTAGTAATTGTTGCTAGTTATTCTATTAGAATAAATAAAAATAAAATGTTCCAAGAAGATGTGTGTTTATGTCACAACTGCGATCTCCATCCACAGCAATCCAACCTTGAGATATTGAGCTAGCTGAAGGGTAAACTGCTCGTTGCAGGCAATATTTGAATGTGTGGATTGCAATCTAAGAAAAACATGGAACGTCGATTTGGTGAACAATAAAGGGCACCTGTTATTCTATGTCACCGACGCAGCTTCCTATATCTGCAGTGCGCTTAAAATACACATACAAGTATGTAAATCTATTACATGTAACAATATGTTTAGCAGACGGTCTCCTTGCATTGCAGAAACTGTTAGAGACTGCTATCCCACAATAGACAGATTAATAGCCAGCGTGAAGAAGACATTTTCAAAAGCGCCGCCTCGACGAAAATTATTTGAAGATGAAGTATAGAATATGCAATTACCATCACAGCCCGTTGTGACGCGTTGGAGCACATGATTAGAGGCCGTAAGCTATTATTTTGTTCATTTTGAGCATGAAAAGAGGGTGATCGACAAATTAAATACAAATGAGCACTCTTTGCCACGCTCAACAGGCATTTAATGACCCAGCTATTCGGGAATGTACATCTACAGTCAGTTTTCAAGTAGGAACCTTGGGTGTACAAATACTTAACCCGAATATACACTAGTGAACGCAATAAACATTGTGAGATCTGTACCAGTTCATTTTTCAGTTATCAGGAGACTGCTGACCGGGCGAAAAATAAATATGAAAGAATTTTACACAACAATCCGAGGTTTTCTACACTATATGGTATTATTGTGCATCTACTTATAGATAAAGAGGTAGACTCTTCTCAACCCAATATAAACGTGCCCTTCTTGAGAAACTTCATATATTTTAAATATAGCCCTGTTGCCCTCTGTAGACGTTGAAAGATCGTTCTTATCGTATAAACGGATTTTGTGCGACAGGCGTCAAAAGTTAACTCCTGAACATCTAGAACAGATGCTGCTAATTTACTGGAACTTTATAAATTACTACAGTACAATGTTGTGTGCTCAGTGAAATATTTATTGTTCTTTATTTTGGACACTACATAATCATCAATTAAAAGGTAATATATCATTTATCATATTTTTATGTGCATGTCATCACAGTGTTCTGGCTCAGCCCCTGGCTTTTACGTCATGTACTATTTACTTGCGAATCTTAGCCATTAGACAAGTTATTAAGAAAGATGTCACCACAGCGACAATGCTAGGTTTTGAAGAATGTAAGTCCTTATGGAGGATCTGGTACTTACTTATAATGAGTTTCGACATATAATAAAACTTGCATTAACTGTCTATATAAATGTTTGTATCAAATTTAATATAAAAAATAAAAACAGTGACAGCTATTACTGACCTCAACTTAATATTTGCTCAATTTGCAGATCAAAATCAACTTCTGAATTAACATGATCGGTGTCGAAGAATGTAAAAACTAACACAAATAACAAAAATGGTGATGTAAATACTAAATAATAGTCCTTTTACCACTTTTACACCACCAATAATATTACTATTATGGACTCACATGGTACCACTTCCCTAATTTAACAAATAATAAAGTGTGAAGAATATTTATTTAAAAAGTATGTTGGTAGTATATATTAATAGAGAAATCACCGTCAATTGCGTTCACTAGTTGCCTGGGAGAGAAGAGTTTTGTTACATTTTGGTACAATGGGTAAAAAAGTAGAAGAAAAGTGTAATTCGATGAAGTTACTTTGTAATTTCCATTTTGCAAATGTATGTTAATAAGTACTTTTCAGAATCTAAACTTATATCACATATAGAATATTACAATTGGTTAAGTGTATGTAACACAAAATTAATTAAATGATGTTTATTAATTTAATGATGTTTATTGTTCTTGAACCTTAATGTAATCAATCCGATAATTCCATATTTGAAAACAGTTCAAATATTTGCATAAGGCTCGCGTTTTCGCACAATAATGTTAATGGAATTTTTGGGTTTCTCATTTGATTATTGGATTGAATGTCACCCTTTCTACACAAACTATAATTTCGATGATAAATCAACACCAGAACTATTGCTTTAGTTATACCACAAATATAGAATTCTGTGGTTATATACATTGCTTCACATATTGGTTCTTGAATTTGCTTGCATAGACCATTTATACAAAGTGATTCTGTTAAGGTGAATCAAACTTTACTAGGTTATAGATCATTAAAAGATAAGTGGAGTTTCTCTAATAAATTAGTATCCATAGGCGTTGCATAGTGAAGTAAAGGTACATAGATTATATTATCCAGTATAGTTCCCGAATTTTGTGAGATAGGTACGACAATAAAGTGTTGGTGGTATGTACAATTATTTTTGGCTAAACAGTTTTCTATTTCATTTACAACAGATTGTGTGGGGTAACCTTTCACTTCCAATTTCTTATTTGTATTATTTTAGAAAATATAACAACATTATTTAAAGAATATAAAGTTCCCGAGTTATATTAGAAAAACTATAATTTATGTTACCGTTTAAGGTGCTACAATGGCTTTGAAAATTCATATCAATTCATTAGACAAATTCCACAATTTTTTTAACGCTTCATTTATATGATCTGAATCATTGTGTATACATGCAGTGTGTTAAGAAATGAGGCGAAATCTGCAATAGCTCGTGATTGTTCGCACCAAAAAGAGAATTGTTATTTTATCTGGATATTAATTTATGTTATAATCCCTAATAGAATGAAATGATATTTGATGTTTTCTCTAACTTATATTGAAGAGTTTCAGAGTTAGGAAGTCTGGGTGACATTCCAGAGACAGGTTTAAAACCTAATACTATATTTCGAAAAACGCGCGGTAATAATAAAATAAATGGTACTTTCTGATTTTTTTTATTTTACCATGAAACTTGTTGCATGAAAAACCCGCACCGATGAGAGTCGTCGATCGTCGAGAATTACATAATATGTGGGGAACGACGCGTAACCTTGGCGACTGCTTCGACCGTCCATTGTTTATGTCATCGTTCTGTTCAGTCTGTAAACGATTACGGTTGAGAGTTGTTGCATATGCGGTGAGTATAGACGTTTTTTATTTCTTATATTATTATTACGTAGTTCCAGTTGCGGGCAATCTGTACAATGGACGTTAATAATGGCGAGGAGACCTGCGTCTGTAGAAACAGTGCAATCGTGGATTCGTGGTTACATCTGTTGTTAGTGCCGACAATTTAGTTAGTACGCTCGGCTTTTTTAGAACGTTCAACTGCCCTTAAAATAACTACTAAACCTGCTAGTGTTAGTATTACAGCCACCAAACTCCCAACTCTCTTTAAACGGCATGGAATTATTTTAGACCTGTACCTTTCTGCGGACTTGAACCCTCTTCAAACAAATTGCAAAGAAGTTTACAAGGTAAAGCACTATAAATTGAAATAATTTATATATGGTCATTATAAACGGTAAATTTAGTGAAAAAAAACCTGTAAGTATACCAAGTGTCGCGCGTTTGCTCCCGTTATTTACGTCACATCACACAAAATTTCTAACTATGAATTATTGCTTGATTAGTAAAAAAAATAGTTTTCTGTGCTGTCCAACTTTCAACCAAATTTCGTTGCCCTACCTGAAAAAAGCCATTTTGTTTTATTTTTTTTTTGTATAAGTGCTTTTTGGATCTTTTATTTGTGGAAGAATCAAACACTGGAATCTAAAAGAATTTATAACTAAATCAAAGCCGTTACAGAAACTATAAACTAAATATGACACCTGCTTTTTCATTCCAAGAATTAATTAAAATATTCAAATTGTTTGTGAAAACAGAAATAATGATAATAAATATGATCAAGTTCAGAATTCATTGAAAATTGAAACACGAAAATCCTCAACTTAGCTTTTGTTTAACGCCATGTGCAAATTAGGATTTTAAAAGTTATATTCATACAAAAATGTTTAAATCAAATTGTCGAGCCAGCTCAAAGTTTAGAAAGTGAATTTTAAAAAAGGAGAAAACTTTATTGGGAGTTGCTATATTGAAGAAGATATAATTTACAAATTCTTTTCCTTTTATATAATAATGTCTTACAGAAATAAAATTTGGTTAATTTTATCATGTTAAAATTATCAGTACTTATGAAAATAATTTGTTACTCAAGCATTATTTTTTACGTAATAGTAGTAATAGTAGAATTTAAAAAATGTATGTCCAAATATTTATTTAAGAAAAGTATAAAAATTGCTTGCCTGTCTACTATTATGCTTCTTGAAGCAATAATTAGAGTTAAGAATTCTTTATCAGTATTTCAGCAATTTTCAGTCACTTTTGAAATTCTAGAGTACTATGATTTACAAATATTTGTAACACGTGTATGTAGATGGAGGTTTAAATTAAATTTAAGTTAACTGCACCCGTTAAATAATCTTCTCTCAGTAGTGGAACCAACGTAGGTGTACGCCTGAAACAAAAAGGAAAATTATTTGTTTTATATATACATAAGGACCTGAATCAAATTATTTTGCATAAAATTTTTGCCATTTTTGCTAATTTCCATTTAAATTTTACGTAGTTGTTAACCCTATGGTATATTTCAGACCCACTGGAAATTATATTATAAAATAAACATTAATTTTCTATCAGTTATTGATGAAAAATATGTTTTAAAATTTTATAGTTCGTTTAGCGTGTTTGTATAGACAAAATGAAGTTTACAGATTATATGTAGGTTGGACCAAGAAAGGGCGAACATGATAAGGTGTCTAACCAATTAATGAATGGCCGACGACGTTTACTACACGCGGCGCACGCACACGCACGAGATTTGCCGAATGTCCAAATTTAAAGGTTGAGTTTAGAGAGTAAGGCTGAAAACAGACGAGGCGTTTTGTGCCAAGTCGGCCGCCGATTCTGCAGACGAATCGTCGTTTGCTTCACTCATTATGAATGTATTAAAACAGATGATACGTCGGTGACGAATGTCACCGCCTACGCGACGAGCGTACGGTGTTCCCAACCATGTGCCGAAAGCGTTTTTATGACTTTAAGCGGCCCTTCATAAATGTACTAACTCTTGTGCAACACAGACACCGGCGGTTTTTGATCGGTACGTATACTGCATGGTTGCCATTTGACCTGATTTTAAAATTTTTTAATTATTTTACTGACAGATATGGAAATAAATATCGAACAATTAATACATGAAATTTAATAGTTCATTAAAAGATGTCATAGACATTCTGACGAAATTAAAAAACTTCTCATCGACTTGTTTGATTTCATTGTACAAAGTGTAAAAGTATCCTTTATTTTTTCTTTCACTAATAACTGGGTGTATCCACATTTTACGATTCTTTTTTTCTTTTTAATCTGCAGTATAATGCACCTAGAAGTATCACAAACTCTTCATCGGAATCCATTATTTCAAAACGGGTGTCTGAATGAACTGACAACAACGTACTGAGGAAATTTACTAATGCTTATAAAACGCTCAGTGTGTTTTGATCATACGGAAAACGTCGCGGTGTCCAGCCGCCTCGTTTGTTTTGACGTTTCGTCCGCAGAATCGGCGGCCGACTCGGCAAAAAACGCCTCGTCTGTTTTCAGCCTAAGTGGCCGCGTTCCTCAGATTAGACTGCAGGATCGCTTCATTTGTGAGAGGGTGTACAACTTTTCATGTGGAAGAAATTTATTTACGTATTTATGGAAATGATTAAATTGCACATACTAATGCCCACGTTCACATCTCCACGGTTTTTACTGAATATAGTGTAAAGAGAGGTGATAAAAGAATGTAAAATGTAAGCGAATTTTGTAAAATAAGATTATTATGTTTGGCAAAGGATTGTAGGTTATTTTTTTAAGATTAGGCTTCCCGATCACGTTGTGAAGGTGTGTAAAAGATATGCTACAGGGCAGTATGGTGGAAATTCTTAGGATTTTGTGTTGGTGTTTTGTTTTATTATTTATCAGGTAGATAACTTAAGTTGAAAAATAAATATAGTCAATAGAGATATAATATCGTATAAATATATGAAATACATATACAGGTACACTTGATTTCAAAAAAAAACTGGTACACTTTCTTTTAGCTATGTAAATCATTCGTTCTTTGATTGATATTAATAATCTTACAAATGTCACTTTGACGTTAATCAGCGGCGTAATTATTAAAAATGGTTTGACATCTAACAGATATTCAAAAATTTCGAATTGTTTCTAAAATTGAAGATGGTTGGCCCATAAGAAGACTTGCTGCTGAATACAATGTGAGTAAAACCACGATAATGAGTGTTAAAAAACAATGGGAAACCAACCAAACGGTATCCCGTAAAGTTGGTTCCGGTAGGCCCAGAAAGAGCAATAATCAAGAAGATGAAAATCTTATAAATTACCTAATAGAAAACCCTTTTCAGACTGCAGTAAATACAATTTCAGAGACAAATTTCCCTGCTTCGGTATCTACTGCTTGCAGAAGAATAAAACTACAAAGCGACTTGAAGAGTTGTTCAGCGGCTAAAAAATACAAACTTTCAGAAGAAAAGAAGCAGGGTAGGATTATTTTTGCACTCAACTATATAATCAATGATCAAAACTTCTGGGGACAAGTTGTCTTTTCTGACGAAAAGGTTTTTAAATCCTGTAATGATGGACATGTTCGCGTATATAGGCCTCCTTCCACTAGATACGACGAAAAATATACTTTCGATCCACAAATATCAGGAAGGTTTTCAGTCAATGTCTGGGCTTGGATGAGCCTAAATGGGTTAGGTGTGTGTTGGAACAGTGGTGGTCATCTCAATTCCATTAAATATATTGAAATATTAGACAATATTATGTTGCCGTCGGTAATAGAGGTGTTTCCTGAAAATAATTTTATTTTCCAACAAGACAACTGCTCCATACATACGGCCCATCGTGTCAGGCAATAATTTCTTAATAAAAACATAGAGTTGTTACCGTGACCATCTAAAAGTCCGGATTTAAATCCAATTGAAAATGTATGGGGACTAATGGTGAAACATATAAGAAAATTAAATAACCATCCAAATAATGCCCAAGAATTGGAAGGGATAGTTGAAGACGCTTGGGAGAACTTGTCGCAAGAAGTTGACCTTGCAAGAAATCTGATTTTGTCCATGCCTGCAAGACTTCAGGCAGTTTTAGACGCTAATGGAGCAATGACAAAATATTAGTTAATTCTGTATTACGTAATTGAAGTTCATTTATTTTATTTTTTTATTGTATTTTTATGTTCAGTTTGCATTGTTTACATTTTTTTTTAATCTCAAGTGGTATTTTTGTGTTCTTATTTTAAAAATAGAATTATCATTATTCAGTTAGTATTTTAATTACAACCATTAGCAGAATTATCCGTAGCAAATATTATTTTTTTTAACAATAATATGGCAGGCTTGAAAATGTTTTGAAAAAGTTATTTTCTAATTATTTTTTAAAATTCCATTTGAATAAAATAAAAGAGAAAGGTTTAATAAGTTTAAAAACACAAAGAAAACCGATCTCCTCCAAAAAACCCAAGTCCGGGGTAAATCACCTCTTCTCCACCCCCCTCTCGACATGCCTGGCCAGCCCTATTTACAGACATATGCACACAACTAAACTATTAAGATTTTCGATTACAACCAGTTTTTTTTTTAAATCAAGTGTACATAAAACGTAATCCAAAAATTTGAAACAAATGGAAAACTTTTTTCATTAATATTTCTTATAAAATTTTATTCTTGAGAGAAGTTGATGCATAGTCTTAAATTAAATACTGATTACACACTTTTTTTGTTAGTCCGGGTGTTTATGCAAAAAAAATCAAATTATTTTAATTTGACTCAAGACCTATCTATTCGATAAATAATACAACTATTGCAAAATCCAGTCCACCCGACTTTCATAGGTTTGTACAATGTACAATTTCGCAAATTATTACAAAACCAATGACAACTATTGTGAAATAAAAGCGGTGCCTTTTTTCCAACAAATTTATTTTGGGCAAACAGTCACCACAAAAATTGTAACAAAGCAAACTGTTGTAGGTTTTTTCAGTTGATGTTATTGAATTAAAAATATATCTCTCAAGAGAATGATAGTTACCAATTTAATGCGGGAGAAACAACCGAAATGTTAATTTGTTCGAATTGGTCAACCAAATTTTATATTTGGACATAAGGAAAGAGAAACAATTTTTTAACATAAAATTTTCCGGTACTTTATTCTTGAGTCAATTTAAAATAATTTGATTTTTTTGCATAAGTACCTGAACTAATAGAAATGTCTGTAACTATTATTTAATTTAAGACCATGCACCAGCTTTTTTCAAGAATAAAGTTTTTTGAAAAATCGTTAACGAAAAAGTTATTTCCACTTGTTTCAGGCTTTTTGAACAACGCTGTATTACTGCAAAAACATATCTTAATATTTTGTGGAAATTATAATTACAAAATGAAAAAAGCCCCAATGTTAATCTGTCTATACATATGTACATATATATAGTGACAACATCTTTTTACTAATTTTAATACACATTAATAATTGGTAGTTCAAGTCACGTCTTCTACTTCTTACGTTAGTAAAAAGCTTTACGTACCTCTATACTTATATTATTCGTATCCAAGTATATGTACATATAATAAACTGAAATAAAACAATACAACACAAAACTCGAGACAGTCGTAAAATTTTGCCTCGGCGCGGCGTCTAGAATTATAGAGCATCCTAAGTTCAGTAATGTATACAACTCTGTAGCTCATTGAACTTTAGATCTTTATACATTAGATAATGATCTAATATATAAAGTTTTGCATTTGACACCTTATTGGTAGTTGCCCCGATTCATATACTACGACTATTTGGAACTAATTAATGCAACTGAGAGCCCTTCCAAATATTAAATAATGATGAGGTAACTAAAGGATGTCCTATTTTGAACTTGAAAATTTGAATTTGTCTGTCTAGCTTAAAATGTTTATATTTGACATCTGTCCTCGAAAGACCAGGGAATTTAGTTATGCAGGGTTTCACAATGGAATAACATATACAATTTGTGCAGATCTGGCAGATTTTATATTTCGAACAAAATTCCCAAATCACTACGCTGAAATGAATAAAGTGGCAAATTATGATTTTATTCAAAAACAAATCGCGAAACTGAAAATGGGACATCCTTTATTACAGACGCTTATTAACGGGTTATTTACCAAACATGACAGGTATTATACTTAAGAGTGTGAATGTATAACAGACGACGCGACGGATGAATAGATGACGGCTACGGAAATTGTGCCCTTAAGCGTCACGTCGCGCGTCGTCAGGGCGTTTAGCAACGTATACCTAGATGATCTAATACACAAAAAGTAACCTCCTAAGGCTCATAAATGGTTGGGTTTGTAATTGGCACTATAGTAAAAATAATATTTAGGAATTAACTTGCATTCTGGATAAATTCTTTATCATTTTTTTAGAAAGTAGAATAGTATACATTTTTTATTAACCATGGGAAACAGAAGTATACGTTGTTCTAACTTAGTATAAGAATGTGGAATAAAAGTGGCGAATAATTGCATTAACGTCCTTAATTGTGATTTATCAAAGAAACCTTCACCAGATAAAGAGATTTAAACTAAAATCCACCACTTGCTGTTCAGACCTACTTTATTTTCGACACTTCATTAAATGAGACCTATCTGGCAGCTGAGGCGTATTTTATATTATCCAGACTAAATCATATTTTCTGCGTAACGAAATTTTTGAAAAACAAAGTTAAAGACTAACAGAAAGTACAAATCAATCGTATGATTAAATAAAGTAAGAAGAATCTGTTATTGGCTACTAAAATTACGAGTTGCATTCAAGGAAAATATATATATATATATATATATATATATATATATATATATATATATATATATATATATATATATATATATATATATATATATATATATATATATATATATATATATATATATATATATATATATATATATATATATATATATATATATATATATATATATATATATATATATATATATATATATATATATATATATATATATATATATACAGAGAATGAGTTAGATGCGGGTTTAATTACATTCAGTAAAAAATAATGAATAATTAACGGTTACGCCCGCATAAAGAAGAAAATTGCACGGTGGAAAATGTAAAAATTGCAAATGGCAGAAAGATGCAAACCGTTTGCATCTTTCTGCCATTTGCAATTTTTGCATTTTTCCATCGTGCAATTTTCTTCTTTATGCGGGCGTACCCGATAATTATTCATTATTTTTATATATATATATATATATATATATATATATATATATATATATATATATATATATATATATATATGTTATTAAATATGATTTGAAGGAAACAACTACTCAGCGGGCAAATACCCCGACCTGCATTGAATTACACCTTCAAATCATGATAGATCGATAACCAATATCATCTGTCAATTCCTAACCAGACATAGATCGATTTCGAACTTATTTGTTCTCTTCAGTATGCCATAGGTTATGGAACAGACAAATGATAGTGGCCAACCTGCTAGTTATATACTAACTATATATATATATATATATATATATATATATATATATATATATATATATATATATATATATATATATATATATATATATATATATATATATATATATATAAATATTTTCTTTTTCTTGACCGTTAATATCAAATAATATCTGATAGTTTTTTTTTTGCAGGGATTTTGGTCAGGTATAACTAATTTTATTATTTTTTTTCCAACGTTTCAGTTTATTATACCATCATCAGAGAACTACAATTAATATAATATTATAAAAACAGTTATGGTTATTTTACATTACAATTTACTTACACTATTAATTACTAGGTATTTGTTTTAAATTTTGTTACATGTTATTAGATTGTCTGTTTTTAACGCAACTGAGATATTTTAACATGGTTTGTAGGCCCTTAAAATTTTGTTTATGGTACAGAGATAACGTTGGAAATGTATACATATGAATTACTGTAGATGTATTAAAAAAATATGTAATTCGTAAGTTTCTTTTTTCATGTAACTTTTCTTTTATTTATTTATTTGTTACTATTTTTTTTTAATTAATATTAATAATTTAATTTGTGTCTGTCTGGTTCGCGAGGGCAGCTACAGTTTTTGATATAAAGCTTTCAAATGTGGTACACACATTCTAAAGGTCAAGGAAGAGATTGACTTCGTTGATGAGCAAAATCGGTTCTTAAAATTTGAAATGTCAAAAAAATATTAGTGACATTTTTGAAACGTCAATTTGAAATGTCAGTTTTTTTTGACATTTCAAATATTAAAACATTAGTGACATTTCACCAATGAGACTTTTTTGAAACGTCAATTTGAAATGTCAAAAAAAAATATTGGTGACATTCCACCAATCTGACTTTTTTGAAACGTCAAAAATTACTTTTAATACAAACTCCACCACACATGTTAATTTGAACTATTAAGCAAGCCGCGTCGCGCCGACAGGTTTGTCCGTTTTTATGCCAAAGGACCATGATTCATTTTTGGCCCGTAACCATAACAAACATACTCCTTTTTCGTCCACACCATCAACATGTCAGTAAAAAAATCCTTAAGATGCAGATGGTAACTTACATAAGAGTTTGAAAGGTTGTGTTATATTTTGATGCATTTTTCAACGAATATGGCAGACAAATATTATAAAAGTGAATGTGTTGGAGTGTTTAAAGCAATTCAAAGAATCTGTATTGATATTTATTTGTTCAGTTATTCTAATATATACTACTCTATAGATTGCAAAAATTCAATTACAGTGCAGGAACAATCTAAGTAAAGTATATACACCAAACATTATAATTAGTACTCCATTCTTAATTAAATATTATAACTATCGTATAAAAGGATAAAATAATATAAATTTATGAATAAACTTAAAAGAAATGATTTTAACTCGTTAGGATTGGTGAGGAAAATGTCCATGGAACATGGAAAACATGGAAAAATTTCCTGTGGTCCTGTGGTGTACCAATAACCTGGTAAAACCATCAATTTTGAAGACAAAAAAATTTGATTAAACTTTATATCCTGGGCTCCAAATTACATAAGTATATTCTAACTTAGACCTTACAAACGTATTAAATACAGTTTTATTGTATCCGTGCTTGTAAAACTGCGGCCAGTTCTGTACATAAAACCTAATGTTTTATACGATTGTTGGATTACGTAATTCATATGAGGAATAAAAGATAATTTGTTATCAAAAATCGCAATTAAATCACACCCGTCTTTTACTTTTTGGTTATGACGTCATCACGGTTTTCGTTATGACGATATTTTTTAAATGGAACACCCTGTATATTTCTCCAGTTTTGGATTATGCTTCAAAAGCTGATTCCAAATATGTGAATGAAACAAGTAAAAAAAGTAAAATAAACACGTTTTTTTATTAATTTTTAAAGTAGGCTAGTTTTTGTTTGTTTTTTGTTTTATCACTATCGTCTTTGCCAGTGAATCACATAATAAGACTTTACCCCAGTAATGGTTTCTCAATAATTGTTGTCGATTTATCTTAATTTAGTGTGAGTGTATCTGTAAAGAAGATAACTGAAATTTTCGACAATTGGGTATGGTGATAGGATGCGAACTCAACAAGAAGTATGTAATTTATTTAATATTAAATATCCAAATGACCCATAACTCAATCGACGGTGAGTAAAATTGAAAAAATTGTTAGCTAGACTGGTACGGTGGAAGATTTACTCAAAACAGGTCGCCTAGGTGTTGACGAGGATACAAAACTAAATATTTTCTGTTGAAGAAAATCCACATACCAGCGCTCGCCAGGTTAGTCGCGATTATGATGTTATTAAAACGTCAGTACATACAGTAATAAAATTACAAAAATGGCATCCCTTTAAGATTCAGCTTGTGTAAAGACTAAGTGATGATGAACCAGACCGGAGGATACAATTTTGTGAAGCAATGATGAATACGTGCAATGGTGATCTTCTTCTAATAAAAAATATTATTTTCTCCGATGAATGCACTTTCAAATTAAATAGTGAAGTGAATCGTCAGAATTGTAGATACTGGGCAAGGAAAACCCTCGATGGATGCGGGAGCAGCACACACAATATCCACAAAAGGTAAATGTGTAGGCGGGACTTGTAAGAAATAAAATCATTGGACCCTATTTTTTCGATGGAACTGTAAACGGACCGGCACAACTTCAAATTTTTATTGGGCTATCACATCCCAACGTTATTAAATTTATTTCTTAGTAGAATTAATCCTGGAAATTGTAGATACTGGGCAAGGGAAAACCCTCGATGGATGCGGGAGCAACACACACAATATCCACAAAAGGTAAATGTGTAGGCGGGACTTGTAAGAAATAAAATCATTGCACCTTATTTTTTCGATGGAACTGTAAACGGACCGGCACATCTCCAAATTTTTATTGGGCTATCACATTCCAACGTTATTAAATTTATTCCTCAGTAGAATTAATCCTGAAAATGTTAACGAAAGCCTGTGGTATCAACAGGATGGTGCACCTCCCAATTATGCAGCAGATGTTCGAAGGTATCTTGATCAAATATTTCCGAACAGGTGGATTGGTAGACGTGGACCCATCGAATGGCCACCAAGATCATCGGACCTCAATCCATTAGATTATTTTCTAAGGGGCTATCTAAAAACTTAGTTTATAAAACCAAATCGGAAAACATTGTTGAATTAAAAGAGAAAATTAGAATAGAAATAAACAACATTTCTCAGGATACTATAAACAAGGTTCCGCAACATTTTATTCGTCGTTTAGGGTACTGTCACCTATAACAAGAAGTACGTTTTAGACATTTACTATTAATTGTTTATTATTAACTAATCGTTAGTCCTAGTGACTATTATTTGTTCAAACAAAACATGAAAAATTAGTATATTCTTATATTTAAAATGGCCGTATCTCAACTTATCAATTTTAGATCCTAAGTATGATACAGTTTTGGAATTAGCTGTTGATTCAGAATCTAAAAAATGGAAGGTGTCCCATTGAAAAACATACTGATGACGTCATAACAGCAACAGTGAGGACATCATGACCAAAAAATAATAATAATAATAATAAAGAATAATGTGTGCAATTGAAATTAAAAATCAACGCATCCGAGGATTTTTTTTAAATATTTTTGGTTTGAGAAATAAAGACTTTTTTCCATATTTTACGGACACACTCTATAGATGGCACTGGATAATGAGTTGGTTACGAGACAATACTTTCCATCTACTTTTTAGTTTTTGTTTTACCTATACAAGTTATTGTACTGATGCTGCGCAATAACATCGGAACATCTGCAAGGGTGTCGTTCTTTTCTATTGTTCATTACACTTTTTATTGCAGCTGATGGAACAGATCGAGTGCGACTATTTCATTATTTGATACATTAAGTAAAGTCCTAAATGTAAATTAAGGAATGAAACCTTGTACTAGTTATGGAAAACAATTTTTGTTAAACTTGGTTATTTTTATATTTCTCTTAACAGTATATTATATTTTACAGAAATTGACCTTAACATAAACTGAACTTAAAGGAAGTTCTTATTAGACAAACAATTAAATAATAAATTTCCATGTAAATAGACGGGTCTACCTTAATAAACTGTAGCTGGGAACAACTCATTGTTGGCACAATTCACAACTCGTGCATAATTGCCAAGCATTAGATATTCAAAGCAACAGTCTTATACAAATTTAAATATTCAACCTGTTGTTAGCTGTTGATTTAGCTGAAGAAAGCCACGCACATTATTTATTAATTAATGCTTTGTGAGAAATATTGTTTCAGAGAGGTTGGAAAATGAAATTAAAATTTATTTAGAAATGAGTGGATATGTGTAATTTCATCTAAGGTCAAAATTTTATATTACAATGTATTTCCTTTGTAACGGTGTATTTTCGAAAATAATGATTCAAGTCATACCTTAAATTCCAGATTTGGTTAGAATAATTTTGTTAAACATTATAGTATTACCCCTGTAGCGTAGAGCTACTGAGTAAGATGCGTTTCAAGTGTGCGCGCGCAGATAGTGTTTTGAGCGCGAAATACAGACAATACAGGAGAGACGCTCGAGAGCCACGGTCCAGTGTGGATCGCTAGGAGAAATACCTTACGTTCTTCTACGTTTACCTTGGGACAAAATGCTGAGCCTCGATTAAGAAATGGTGTGAGTTTTGAGTATGTTACCGTGGCCTGTTGGAGATAAGATGTGGTGCACTTTCTGCATTTGAGATGACCTGTTGCCTTAAAATTTTCTGAAGTCTTGAGTGTAAGAAATTAAAAAGATGTGCTTCACCCGCTGGTAAGGTATTCCTCATTAACTTATAAAACTTAGTAACAAAAGCCTCAGCCGGTATTTGCTGAAGGTTCCTCTAAGGTGCAACGAATGGCTTAACGTTAATGATTTGCAAATCTGCCTATGTTCATGAACCTTATGAATAAAGTTAATATGACGTTTTCCATGGACATTAATAATCAATATTTTGAGAAACTGTTTGAAGCCGTTACTCGTTTTTCCTTTTTTAACGGTAACATTTGCTTTTGATCTAGCCAACACTTTGGTAAAAAAGAAACTCTTAAAAAAAAGTGGCGCCTAACAAAATTTTTATTTTAACAAAAATGATTTTTTTTGTTAAAATAATGCCATCTGCAGATGCATATTTACAAAATCACCAAAGTCACAATTATGGGTTTTAAGAAAAACGTAAGTGAATACTAGTTACAAGACATCTAATTAATGTTTTTGAATCAATTTTACTTCCTAAAAATGTACGGGATGGCCAACAATTATTTTCCATTTATGAACTTTTTAAATTGAATTTTCTCTATCTATCTTATATCTTCACCCACATAAAAGAGATGAAATAAATGATACGCCAAATCGTTAAATCAAAAAATCCTATTTTGTATATTTTGCGACTGTGTGATGTAGAAATGAAAACCGAACATTTTTTGTAAGTACTTCCCTATGGCTAATTACTACCATTTTCGTTTTATTGAGCAACAAGTAAAAAATTCATGAATAAACTTAAAAAATAGAGGTTTCTCCAAATAATTCATTAGAAAAAATTATAATAAGTGTTCCACATGTTACCCATTTTGATTGACACATGTCCCTATGCGCTTTTGAAATGAGGTTCCTACTGTTCCTAAAATTGCTGGTGTGGAATCTAAAAACAGTTATTATCCTTGCCTGTATATAAATAAATGGACATCCATAAATAATAAAAAGTGATGTTGGACTACAGTCAACTCAAATTCATCTATTGATACAAATAAAAATATTGTTTTATATGTGGATAATCGGTAAATTATAATACATATTTCTAGTTCTGAATTAACGGCTCCAAGTAAATTCTGCAGATAAATCAATCAAATGAACAGTCAAGCATTAAGCTTATATATAAACGATTAGAACTTCAACAACAAAGGGTGCCTTTGAAGGTTCTGTTGATACAATCAACTACCCGTACGCATAATTAGTGTATTTTGTTATTTGGAGCGTGCAACATTGTATTCGCATGTTTGCTAGTTTATTCAGCCAACTGCTACTAATAGTTACAAATCCTGTTAATTTAATCATAGAGCTGTAAGCAAAAAATTAAGAGATATCATTGTCAACCAATAAATAAATTTATCATACGTGGTGTCTTTAAATGCCTTACCCCCAATATTATCAAAATTTTAAACGGACCCTTAACTTAAGGTGAGTTCTAGTGAAAATGGCATGTATTACTAGCCACTCCAGCAAAATACAAATCGAGATATATACTGGGTGTAACAGGATCATTGTACATCCCCCTTTTCTCCTTTAGTTTTGAGGATAATTGATTGAAATTTGGGATATCCTATATAAGCGGCACTTTTTGACATACAAGTGATTTTTTTTCACTTCCGGTTTCGTCGGAAGTGACAACTAACTTTCGATTTTTAAATAGAACACCTTGTATATTATTGTATTTTAGAATTCTGTATAATTTTCTGAGTCCAACGATACCAATAAGTGACATTTCAAACGTCAATAATTTTATAATATAATTTTTAGATATCCAGTTAAGTGTGCCATGACGGTTCCGATTTATTTTAAATGTGTAAATGTGTAATACGAAAAAAATTGAAATCCCATCATAAATACTAAATTACGTGATTTATGAGCAAATAAAGTTCATCAAAAGGATTTTTGGGGAAAACTCAATTTTTCAAATGGAACCATATTGGTACCGTGGTACCATTTATTAGTACTATTAATAAGGAATTTATCATTTGTCGTATTAAAATGTGCGATAAATACAAACAAAATTACAGCTAAAAGAAAATAAGAATATACAATTATGTTCTAATTAAATGCTAAGAAATAACCAACTAAGGTGGCTTTGAAAACAATGAAATATTTAGATTGTCAAACATTTGTTGGTTTACCGGTGTTTTTATTGTGTCTTTAAAAATTGTTTAAAATTCTTGATAATTGTATTCAAAATGCCGCAAATTTATACAAGAGATGAAAAAGTGGATATGTTATTTATTGATGGGGAATGTAGCAAAAATGCCGTTGCGGCTAGATACCTTTATACTGAACGATATCCTGATAGACAATGTCCAGCGAGAAATTATTTTAATCGTCTTGAAAATCAATTCCGAAGTGAGCCCAACAATGATCCTGAAGAAAATTTCATTCTTGACGAAGGAACGGATATCAATGTTTTAGCTCGAGTAGAAGTTGATGAGACTGTTTCTTTAAGGCAAATTGGGTTTGAATTGGAAATCAGTCACCAAACAGTAAGCCGATTTTGCGCAAGTACCACTATAAATCGTTTAAATACCAATTACACCAGCACCTATATGAAAGTGATTACGAACATAGGATGGAATATTGCAATTGGATTTTGCAAAATATGGTGCAGCCAAACAATGATTTTTTTGGAATGATTTTATTTTCGGACGAGTCTAGATTTACAAATTTGGGATTATTTAACCGACAAAATACAAAATATTGGTCACAAGAAAATCAAAATTTGTTACGGGACGGAAACTTTCAAGTGCAGTTCGGATTCAATGTTTGGCTTGGAATAATCGGTAGTAGAATCATTGGTCCAATAATATTTGTAGGACCCGTGACTGGTGTCAGATACTTGGGATTTCTACAAAATGAAATTGAGGACAGTTTAGCTGAATTACCTTTCTATTTACGACAGGGAATGTATTTCCAATAAAATGGCGCTCCTCCCCATAATTCAAGGATAGTAATTGATTACCTTCAACGGAAATTCGGAGAAAACGTAATTTCGACGAATGGTCCTGTGAGGTGGCCTCCAAGGTCACCTGATTTAACACCCCTTGATTTCTTTGCTTGAGGTCATTTAAAAAATATTGTCTACGCAACGGCCGTTACAACCCGCGAAGACCTGGAGCTACGAATAGGACGCGTATTGCATAACGGCCCAGCAATTGGCGAACGTTCTTCGAGAAACAGCTATACGAGTTCAGAAGTGCATTGACGTTAATGGACAGCATTTTGAACAACTGTTGTAAGGTTTTGTCTTAATTTTTTGTATTCCAAAGCCACCTTATGTATAACAAGGTAATTAGAACAAAATTGTATTTTCTTATTTTCATTTAGCTGTAATTTTGTTTGTATTTATCGCACATTTTAAATACGACATATGAATAAATTCCCTATTAATAGTACTAATAAATAGTACCACGGTACCAATATGGTTCCATTTAAAAAAATTGAGTTTTTCGCCAAAAACCATTTTGATGAACTTTATTTGCTCATAAATCACGTAACTTAGTATTTTTGACGAGATTTCGATTTTTTTAGCATTACACGAGTCATTTAAAATAAATCGGAAACACATGGCACACTTAAATGGAAAACTAAAAATTATATTATAAAAAATATTGACGTTTGAAATGTCACTTATTTAGTATCGGTAGATTCAGAAAATTATGCAAAATTCAAAAATGCAATAATATACAGGGTGTTCCATTTAAAAATCGAAAGTTAGTGTCACTTCCGGCGAAAACTGAAGTGAAAAAAAATCACGTGTATGTCAAAAAGTGCTCCTTATTATGTATATAAGATATCTCAAATTTCAATCAATTATTTTCAAACCCAAAGGAGAAAAAGGGGGTGTATCATGATCCTGTTATACCCGGTATACGATAGCCATTAAATTTAATTTTTTATTTAAATTATAGGATTGTTATCTGAAATTTATATTTTATTTGTAATAAATTTTCTTGTCACTAAAACTTCCGTTATATTAAAGGTCTCTTTAAAATGTTGATAATACTGGCCGTAAATACGTAAAATTACTCATAATACTTACTGCCCGATTTTTAAGATTTTTCTGTCGGGAATTTTCCCATAATGATCGAGTTAGTTTATATGAGGTCAATGGGGACTCCTAATATGTTATTTAACTTTTTCAAATACTGGATGTTTCAAAAATGCCGCGTGTAATTGCCGAACGCCGATCACAGTCTGAAGCTATAACTTCTAACACATTTTCCGTCAAACTGGATAGCTGTAAAAATGATTCCAGCCTTTCATGGGCTTCAAAATTATTCTCTTGAAGTTATAGCATATCTTATACTGTTTATATGATATTCGCATTGAAAGACAAAAGAAAAGCGCAAAATTAAAAAATATTCAGATTTTTTTTAAAACCTGTCATTTTTTGGAAAAAATAACCAAGATCTTCTTGATGTGATCATCATTTTCTATCGATTCTACCAAAGTTAACTCGGCGATCTACTATTGGACACTGAAAACACTGGGGCGTGGACTAAAGAGTACCTTTTTAGTTTTCCAAAAATATTACACATAATTTTTTTTCAAATGAAAATCCCCCTAGGCCATCTTATATCTTCACCCACATAAAAGAGATGAATAAATGATACGCCAAATCCGTAATTCAAGAAATCCTGTTTTGTAAAAGTAGAAAAATGTTTGTTTTCTGATAGACCTTCATTACCCTGTATCTCAAAAACGAAGTGTTATCCGGCCCCAAGGAATTTTTTGACGTAAGAAATACGCTCCTAAATTTGTGTCTGGCATTTTTTGGAACACCCTGTATTATTTTAAAATTTGTTATACTCTTTTAACGAAACGTAATTGGATTAACACTAAAAAACAATATTGAAAAATTTGTTGATCTAACAATTTCATTTTTTAGCGAAACATTCATGAGTCGAGGACTTTAAATATACTTGCGTTTTAAGATAACCCAACAATAATGTAAAGGTGGATTATCTGAGTTGTAGATATTTCATACTTTATGAACCATACGTAAACGGGGAACATAAAATATATGGGAACATAATAAGTGCCAACATTTTCAATATTCTTCCAATCTCTCTGGATTCCCACTGAGGTTAAACATTAATATCTTTGGGACTTAAGCGACTTAGTTAACTTCGTAGTAGTTTGCAGTTTTTCACAGTTCAATATTCCCAATACTAATTACTTTCTTGGAATGTTCTGTCACAATATGGAGGTCCATAGCAATGTAGGAACTAAGTTAATCTTTTAAATTTGAGACAATTTCAAGAAAGTTACTGGTTACTACAGAGAACAAGCTGCCTATTGTGTACTGTCCAGTGGCGGCTGGTCAGGGCAGGCAGGGGAGCCTCACCTACAATTTTGGGTGAAGCAGAATATCATTAAACTAATATTTCTCACACGTAGAAATCTCTACTTAGGTATATCTCAATTGTCAATGTTGTTTATAATTCAGTAATAATTTTCACTGTAAAAAAAAAAATTGCATTTCCTTTCCACAAACATGTAACATTGTAGTCAGGATAGTCGACTCCACGTATGCATATTTTTCGGTCTCTCATCGCGCTTCGCGAACTGAGGCTAGCGCCAGCCAACCCCCATTTCAATACATTGTTTGTGACCTTGAATTTTTTTGCGGGTATCTCTGCAAACATTCTAGATCTGTCAGTTAGGGCAGCTAGCCTCTAGCACCCCATCTCTTTCTAGCGCATGTACATTTCAGTTGAGCGTTGATCCCCTCTCTCACAAGAGTATGAACAGTTTATCAAACAAAGACAGTGGCAATTTGTAGCTTCGTGGGAGAACATAAACATACATACAATATTTAACAGGTGATTGAAAAATGAGTGCTCTAGGTGAAAATATTCCTAACGACATGTCTTGTTGTCCAGATGTGGTGGATTATTTGTTGTTAAATGAATTTAGTTCTCTTAATTATGATCAAAAGGTAAGAATTTAAAAAATGATCAGTTTTACACCGTCATGTTTTCACAAGCGATAAACAAAATATAGGGTTTAGTGATAGCAATTATCAAAAAATCGAGTTAGCGGCATCAACAGTTAGAAACAAATTATATTGCTGGAAATGTTTGTTATTTACTAATGATAAATCCTCAATTTGGAGCAGGGCCGGGTTTAATAATTTGCAAAATTTGTCGCGAGGTTTAGAAAGACATCAAAAATCTCAGGAGCATATTTCATCTTGCATTAAATTCGAAATGTTGGGTAAACAAAATATTGTAAATTTCTTGGATTCTGCGCATAAAAGAGAAACAGAAAATTTTAATGAAAAAGTCCGTGAAAATAGGGAAATATTAAAGAGATTAATTGATGCCGTTATATATTTATCATCTCTAGAAAATTCTTTTCGAGGACATGACGAAAAACGCGAATCGTATAATAAAGGAAATTTCAAGGAGTTAATAGATTTTTTAAAAACGTATGATCCAAAATTAGAAAACGTTTTGAATAACGCCACTGTTTTTTCCGAGACGTCTAATCAATTCAAAATGACCTAATTGAGAGTGTTAGTCTCATTATTAAAGACAAAATTTAGAAGAACTACATAATTGCGAATTTTTCTCGTGGCAAATTGATGAAACGACGGATATTACGTGTAAGTCTCAACTTTCCGTAATTTTTAGATATGTAATGCACGGTGAAATTGTTGAAAGGTTTGTTGGTTTTTTTGATGTGAGTAGTGGAAGAAACGCGGACAGTTTATTTAAATTATTAATCGACGATTTTGGTAAATTTGATTTGAAAAATAAATTAGTTGCACAAACCTATGACGGCGCTGCGGTTATGTCAGGACATTTTAATGGACTCCCAACTGAAATAAAAGATATTGCTCCTCAAGCTTACTTCACTCACTGTTACGCACACAAATTAAATTTGGTTTTGAGTAAAGCCTGTAAAGGAATTAAAGAAGTTACAATATTTTTTTGGAATATTGGTTTTTCGTCATTTTTCTCAAAATCTCGTAAAAAGATCTGATATTTTAAATAGAATTATGGAACATAGAATTTCGAGTAATGCTCCCATTCGTTGGAATTTTTCATCTACAGTTGTTTTCACTGTTGACACATACAGGAAAAAACTTACTGACGTTTTTAATTTTATTTCGGAAAGTGAAGACTTTTTAAATGATGATCAGACTTTAAGGGCAGCTTACGGATTAAAATCGTTATTGTTGGATAAAAACTTCATATTTTTTCTAAAGGTTTTTAAAATGATTTTTTGAGCAAACTGATGTTGTTTTTCAAATTTTACAGAATAAATTAACTGATATAACATATTCTAAAAATAGACTTAATTCATATATCTAAATTAAAATAATTTCGCAAAACCGAAATAGATTTTAATACTTTATATAATGTTTTTTTAGAAAATATTGAAGAATTAGATAATGAGCCACAGTTAAAAAAGAGGAAAGACAACATAATATAACTTTGACAGGACAGACATACATTACAAACAAATTTTTACAGAAATTTTGGACACCATTATAGTTCAAATTTATTTTCATTTTATGAAGAAGTAATCAACCGTTTAGCTAGTTCTGAAAATGGCAGGTTACCACTGATTTATAAAAATATTTAGACTTTACAACAAAGATTAATATAGTTAGTTATTATTTTAGAAGAAATATTTATTTACGTTATTTATTTTTTTAGAAAATATTTTTTTATGTAACTTCTTTTTCAACACTATTTTAATTTTTATTAAAAGTAATAATTTTACACTCTGGGAGTGACAATTTTTTGTTTGTTGAAAAACACTTTTCGTTGTCAATTTTTTTCCAAAACTGTTTTGATTTTTGAAGTTATAATTATAAGTGGGATAGTAGGGCTACTCTGGCGATCAACCCACAAAAAAAAATGTAACGCGCCGTTGTACTACCTGAAGGGTGTGCCACCGCTTAAAATTGAAAGAAAGTTAATTTGATTTTTTTTTGTTTTTTAATTAAATTTTCAATTCTTCCTGTATATTTAAAGTTGATTTAGTAATTTTAAATAATTGAAATGTTTCACTTGTTAGAGCATGAGAGTTCTTTTGTTTTGCTTAAATCAGGGTCGTATTTTTTGTGGCATTTAAACCAATAAAAGAAATCATAATTTCAACAGTATAGGAATACCAAAAAAAAAAGAGGGAAAAAAACTACTAATTAAGTAAGCTAAGATACAACCAACTGCCGAAGGAATACTCTTAGTACTCATAAACTTACCTAATAATGGGACTAATCGGTACCGGCTATCAGTAGCGGCAGGGTTACTTGATGTCAAAAAAAAGAAAATAATCTTAAGGGCGCCACGTGACTTAAACGATTAGCTCCCAAAGTGTCACTCACTCATAAGTCACGAAAGAGCTTTATTTTTGTCAGACAAAACTATCGGTAAATCAGCGTTGATTGTTTATGTGCTTTCTAGTACATTTATGTGAGCTTAGTATAGTAAAATTTAATCTCAAATGTTTACTGGTTGAAATAAAAAAAATATATGTATGTACGTTTAGATAAAGCTGTAATGAATAAGATAGAAAATATATAATCAACAATAATTATTTATTACAAAAGAGAATAATAAAGAAAAAAAGAAAATAAACAGTTAGGTCTGGTAATAATGTTTCGCTAAATACTACAAATAATGTTATTATATATTACAACCACCTTTTGTGGTGTTTACCCAGGATATAGCTATATACTAGTTTACAGGCTGTACAGGTCGATAATAATATCCTATTTTAATCTATGTTATGTAAGGAAATATGTAAGTTATACAAAAAAAGTATATCAATTTTATTTAATTAAAAAGGTAACGTGTATGCTATTTTATTTTACTTTGGTATGACCAGTAGGTCTTGCTACCATTAACTGTATATAAAGCTTTCACTCAATGTGCACTTTTTTATTTTTTTAAATTATTCCAGACTTAAATATATTTCTAAAATTAGGTTTTTTTTTTTTAAATCAGAATTAACTTGTAATTGCCTCAAATTAACTATTTTACTTTACTATATTTGTGTTTCCTTATCGCAAGTAAGGCAAGGGGCCAAAGAAAAAAAAAAGAAACTAGGTAACTAAAATAAACAAAACACACTAAATTTTGAATCTTTTCAATTAAAATTATACGGCATTACGGTTGAATGAAACACAAGATCTGTTGGTTCATTTCATTGAAACACACTGACCTTTTTTTTCCTTTTTTTTTCCTTTAAAGCTTACTACTCCTTGGAATGCCTAGGAACATCCCCTTGTAAAGTGGTAAAATTCCCTGAATATGTCTCGTATTATATTCGCTGAAACCACCAGTTGTTGGCTAAACCACCCTAGATAAATACATACAATTTATTGAGGGGCCAGACTATCCTACGCAAAGGTATTGGAAAGCTCTCGGGGTAAACCACCCCAGGTTAGGACAAGCCCTGATATAAACTGAATTAAAAATTCCAGAAGGTACACCCCATACTAGGACCCTACAAATTCGTAAAGAAAAATTCCTTAGCAAATAATTTATATGGAATATTATTCTTAAGTTATTCACACACATTAAATTATTCTTAGATATATTCAACAGCTAAACTATATAGTAAAAGGATTAACATACCTCTCTTGAGGGCGGTGGTGACTATAGATTCAAAAAAAAATTGAAAGTGTTGAAGACGTCAGATGCCAAATCCCCAGGTGGGAAGATTCTCACACAAAATTACTCAAAACCAAAACAACGTAATCGTGAAAATCATAAATGTGTTCTGGAGAAATGGATAAATCCCAAAGAAATGGTTAACACTAAAATTTTCCACTTTCCAACACGTGCATCTGTCAATCTTCAGCCGAGCTACTTCAGTCGCCCGATTTTTTTTCTTTCACAATAATAAAAAAAGGCCATAAAATCAGAGTGTCTAACAAAACATTCGAATAAATTACGATTTTGAAATTAAAAGAAAATATATACTGACATTATCTTAGCACATGGGTAGGGCATAGGGAAATATATCAAAAAGTAAAAATATTCACCAACAAAATGATTCCACAAAATGAAGGTATTAACTATAAAATTTGAGCAATACATAGTATCGCGGTTAGCGTTATGTGATGCGAGAAACAGAATTTATTATGTTAAAGAATACAAATATATTAGGCACACGCCCATGGTGCGACAAATTCCACAGAGGTTAGCAAAAAGTTGTATAGATTACAATGGTAGAAATGCTATCAATTTATAAATTGTATATTTGGCTGCCTACCAACGAGGCTAATAAATACGCGAATAATGATTTAATAAAAATAAAAATATTAGAAAATTAACCGTGGCAGGTGGTGGGGAAACGTGCAAATTGTAATCATATTGAAATTTAGTTGCCTTTTAAATTTCAAGCCTCCTCTGTGGAAAATATCAGGAGCCGCCACTGGTACTGCTCTGTATTTGTAATATAGTAAAAAAAACTTCGTCATCAAGAAAAGCGAAAAACGAATTATTTTTTCCATTTCGTCGAATACCTTATATCTAAAAAAGTTGAATTGGACAAAAAAATTAATTTCTATTTGTACTCGCACGAGTGGACACTGGCTCTAAAATGCGGGTTTTAAACGGGAAATATCACTTTGTGGAAGAGATATAAATAAGGACTTTTTTTATCGGTTAAAACATTTTATATTGCACGAGCTTGTAAATGCTCTAAAATGTTTTTCTCGTAGAACATCAATCATGGAGTATTGTAAAATTTAATGTAATTTAAGTATTAATGTAAAGTTTCTGCAATATAAAGATTTTAACAGTAATTGGTTTGGTCAGTACGAAATTCTTAAACCATTTTATTTTAAAGAGAAAGGAACAAAGTTTTAAAAATGACACAAGGGGTTGAGTTATGCCTTGTTTGAGAGGTATTTTTTTCTCTATACACTGGGTTTATGTCTTTTCAACCCGACTAATTATTGCGCTTCTTTAACATTGAAAATAAGTAAATTCTAAAACCAAGTTTTTAACTTATTGTAAAAGCGGATTTAGTCAGATTGTTAAAGTTAATCAATAAGTTGTTCAAAACGAGCACCTTCTACTTCTTGACAGAAACCCAATCTGAAATTTTTTTGACGTTTTTGAATATCTGTGGAATAATAGCCATAGCCCTTATTTCGCCCGTTATTTCCTGTTTTAACTCTTGCAGGTTTGCACGTTTTGTTTGATCGACTTTTTTTAGATGGCTCAAAAAATCGAGTGGAGTCAAGTCAGGTGACCTTGCGGGCCATTCAAACGTACCTCTTCTGCCTATCCATCTTATCGGGAATACTCTATTTAAATATTCTGACAGGAAATATAAAATGAGGTGTTGCACCATCTTGTTGCAACCCCAAAGAAAAATTTGGTACATCTGGATTGTTTGGATTAGGAAATAAGTTTTCAAAGTAGGAACAAGCTCTGTTCGGAGAAAGTTTAAATAGACAGCTTCTCTCAAAGAATATTGGTGCAATTATTTGATTCCCCACATCTTTCGGGAAAGTTTTCCTCGCGCTTTACGATAGCTGTCGCAGATCATTCTAGAGTGTTTTCATTTGGTGGACATACGATTGGGCAGGATAGATAGTTACAAGCCAACCAAATCGAGCATACTGATTCACGAATAGAAAAAAGTTAGGCCAAGAATAAGCGTGGCGAGATTCACGCGGGATACCGAAGCCATCAAGGCAATTTTAGGCCACAAGTTGAGAGCAAGACTAAATAAATTAAATTTCAAAGAGAAATGTCATACAGTGGTAAGAAGAGATGAGTTCAGTCTGAGAGTATCTTTTGCTAAAGACTTTATTAGTGACCTAAAACGCCATGTAGATTAATTTTCTACAGCGTGACAAGTAAAGGTAACTTATCGCAAGTTTATTAAACTTGTTTAATAAACTTGCGATAAGTCGAGGGAAAATAGATCGACGACGACCTTCAGTGGTTATCACAAATCCCACTATAACCTGAAATAGACGCGTGAGTTCTATATTGAAGCTTGTTAGTATTCTGAAGGCTACCTCTAGCGATTGTCTGACCAGTCAAATGGACAAATTTTTTTGGAGCGATCGCCTTTTGAGTAAAACTTAAATTTTTTAACCTGTAGACCGTTTGATTCTAAAGAATTTCATAACCTCATATATGAATTTAATTTGAGAATTATTTAATTTGAAGTGTTTTAACCACAAAGCGAACTTGTTTCAGTGTGGTGCTTCTGACATTTATTGTGTTAGTTTCCATAGACTCCTCAAGATAATTCTTCACACCTTCTGCCCTTTAGATTTTCTAACCTAACAAAGCTCTACTTTGATATCAGCTGGATGTCAAACTTCGAGGCATTGATACAGACATAGTCAACGGCAGAAATCTTATCCTGCGATTGTACTTTGATCGATAGTGAGTAATCTATGAAGAAGTTAAGACAGCCACGCTAGTTTTGACAGCTACGTTTAATTTTGGCAACGATGTCTATTCTGACAGGCTGATTTTGATAGCAACCCTTGTTTAACAGCGACGCTGATCTTGATAGTTGAAGGTCAACTTTGACAGTAACAACTGTCACTGTCGGTTTGACAGAACAATTTTTGTCCGCAACAGCTGTCAGCGTCATCTTAACAGATAAAACATTTTTGACAGCTACCAATGTTATGGTGATATCCATTGGTTGCACTACTGAGCACTGAATGTATCTCTGTCCTTTTCTATAATTATGTCTCAAAATAGGACAGAGATATATTCAGTGCGCCCTAGTGCAACCAGTGGAAATCGCCATTAGTGTCATTTGGACAGCTTGAGTATTTTTGACAACTTTCTCTGTTAGTGTCATTTTGACAGTGATAAAATAAAGCTCCGCTTGGCGTTTCAAAACTTTTGTAATTCTCATAACTTTTTATTGTAAAAACACGTGTAGCTAAGAGAAATACGAAATATCTATTGCCATTTAACAATATTGCAACTTCCACTGTTTTCTTTTCATTTTGTATGAGACGTAAAAAAAGTATTTTAATCTTTCGACTATAGTTTTCTCGTTCTCAGAATTCATAATTAAAAATACCTGTTATAACAACACCTCACTCAAGGAATGAGTATTGAGTAATACTAAAACTAAATCCTAATGTTTGTGGTGTTTTAATGTTCTAAATTTATTTTTTCTGCGATGTAGTAAAATGAAAAAGATAAACGAGATATACTCGAATGAGCTACATTATGCAAATGAGACAAGTGAGACAAATGATGCAAATAAGAGAAATGACGCTAATGAGACAATAAGGCAAATCAGACAAATTAGATAAATGAGATAAATACTATGAATAAAAAAAGATGAATAAGGTAAATAAGATAAATAAATAAACAATAAAAAGGATTAACAAAATTAATAAGAGAAATAACATAAATAAAATAAATGAGATAAATAAGGTAAATAAATAAGATAAATGTGATGAATAAGATAAATAAGACAAATAGGATAAATATGACAAATAGGACAATAAAGGGCACATTCAAGAAGGGAACAATAATTTTGAAATGTTTATTTATGTATCGCAAATTTAATATTTAAATAATTAAGAAGAAAGTTGAATAGAAAATAAGGTCCGACCTTTTTTTTACATTTTCGTTTAAGTTCTTATTTGCAATTTGATTGACAAAGGTAAAAGTTTATTTTTAATACTTTTCGTTTAACTTTTTTAATAAGAAAATTTATATTTTTAGTAAAAGGACGTTTTAGTTAAATATGTTTTTATTTGATTTAAAAAATCACAAGCTGTTATGTCCATATTTGAATTTTATCTTATTAATCCTAGAAATGCCTTCATTTAAATGCGCTCATTTCGGAAATAGCGCTCCTAATCGAAATTCAGTTTAGGCTATAGTTATTTCTTGTTTTTTTTATTACCCATTGTCATTTTTTTAATATCCATGTAAAGAGCAGAAACTTAATCTAAACGAGCCAATTTGAGACTTTTTCCAATTTCTTGGCTTTAAAAGTAAACAAAAAAAACTCTCAAGAAAAAGATATAAACGAACAGGATGATTTTCTATTAAAATTCGATTTTACCCAGACTGACTGAATTTGCCATTATACCTAAATAAATCCTTGCCAAAGAGTATTTACTAATAATAATTGACCGAATTCACTGAGTTTGAGTAAAATTGCATTTTAATATGTTAAAAACCTACATACTTGTATATTACTAAGAAACCCAGTTTCAGAAGTTGGATATGTGCGATTTCAAGGAAATTGAATTTACGAGATTATCAGATTTTACATTTTTAAAACGCTCTATATTGGACAAGGATTGATTGAATTAGAAAAATGAAAACTGGTGTATAAACAATTAAAATACCCGTAGAATGTATAACTCAAATCAGTGTGCCATTTAAAATGTGCTAAGCGATTAATATGTAGTGAAGAGAGTTAGAAATTTTTATTGCAAACATTGGTGTTTTGAAAACAAAAATCGATTGATCTGAGAATTTTTTTTTCAAAAAATTTCTGTTAGCGAGGTACAGAATTTTTTCCATTATAAGTTTCCAGACTGTAAGTGTATATGCATACATTTATTCAGGTTTACAATAAGAAAACTGAAAAAATGATAACAACATACTTTTTCCAACACCTTAAAAGCAATTTAATTACCGTTTGAGACATAAATCGTGAGATCGTTAATAAATGTGCGCATTTAAACTCCACTCAGAATAAGATCAGCTTTACGTGAATTTTTTTAGGGAATAAAATTTTACTGTTCATATCCTGGAGTAGTAAACATGTGACAAAAATAGCTTCCCCAACAAATAGTTCTGTAACTGGCTTTACTTCTGTAGGAAAATTTAAATAGGGAATTTTATTTTCCAAGAATGCTAAGTAGGTGTCTTAGTAAGTAATTTTGACTTGCGTGGATACTCGCCACCTGATACATCCGGCTATGATGTCATCAAATATGGTCTTTCGGCCATAAAACTGCTATAACTCAGTTCGTAGTTGTCCGACTTTTATAAAACTTGAAGATTTTATACTAATTTGACCTTTATGAAGTTAATGGAAGGGGCATTTTCTACAAATAATGAGTACAAAATATTTAAAGCATCTAACTTTGGTAGAGCAGTTTGCTTACATCTTATATGTTCGGGACATCACAAAGAACTATGGAAAAGTGTATTATGTTTTTGACAGTTCACAAACTATAACCGAAAACTCCTGAGAGATTACTTAGGCAAGGTAATGGCATTGTTATAGATATCGCCCGCATCTTTAAAAAGATTCCATTGCAGTTTTGGAGATCATCAAGAAACAAACTGATTTTACAAGAGTTCATTGAGAGTACAGCGATAGCTTCTTTGACTCAAATACCATATAATACCAACCACACCTTTAATGCATTTTACAGTGATAAAGATAAAACTCAACTGTATATTTGTGTAAAATGGAAAGCAGTTAAATCGCAGAGAAATAAATTGTTTGTCATTAGAGGAAGATGACTTTTTAATGCTGACTTATTCAAAACATGCATCCCAGTGTTGATTTACTAAATTAATTCTTGTTAGTGCTGACACTGTCATAATGGTTTTAGCTTTATTTCACTGAGCTACGCTGCATCGACTTGGTGTACAAGAAATGTGGATGCGCGCTGAAAATTGGGGTTTCCTAGCGACTTTTGCCTGTTTATGTTATTTACCAAAAAATTGGTCAAAACATATGCTCTTTGCTTGCGTCCATTCATGCACTATCTGCAGCAGATTGCACTACAAAATTTGGTACCAAGAAAGCAGTTCTTATTAGTGCATCTACAGCATATTTGGAGAAATATTATGTATTTCATGACTGGCATATGATAGAAAAAATCCTTAAACTTACAGAAGTGTACTTAGTGCAGTTATTACATAAAGAGCCAGCTTGTAGATCATTAGATGAACTCAGATTATGCCTGTATCATCATGGGACGAATACAGACATTGAATATTTGCCACCTAAATGTAGAAGTTGTTGACATTTCATTTTCACACATACCTTCAGCAACATTGTACTGATGACAGAGTTGTTTGCTGAGACCCCTGTCAATTTGGTTTTGAAGTAACAGAAGATGGTTTAGTGACACAAAAGAACTTAAACAAATATCCCAATGATTTTATAGGGACATGTAATTGTTTAAAATGTGCCAAATCCTCATGCAACTGAAAATGAGGTAACCTGTTGCTCTTTCTGCAAGTGTTAAGGAGTCCGATTCAACTTCTAAAAATCCTTTTTGGATAAAATCTGAACACGATTATTGTAATATAATAAATATTTGTAAATATTCAGTTTTATGGTAACATAATGTCACTTTCTGTATGGTATTTTATTATCATTATTGCCCCACTTTTCCAAGAATAGTATTGAATTTGTTGCAATATCATATTGAGTGAAAATATCGAAAAATCTTTTCGTAGCAATATAAAAATTAAAGAAAAAAATTAAACAAGAAACAGTCAACAAGGAATTAGTATTCCCATTATAAATGGTAACTAAAACATTATGATGACGATACAGCGGAAAAATGTACCAGGTGGCGGATGTTTACCCAAGTCAAAGTACTTGCTAAGACATCTGAAAAAAAATGTCCCTACTGAAGCCAGCCAGGTCCTGCATTAAAAGGTCAATTAGGTTGTTTATTGACGAAAAAAATCCAATAACTAACACACAGGACAACAGCAATTATTTCGTTAGGAAACCCGACTCTGGCCTAAATTAAAATGGGCTGGATGTGAATTAGACCTATTAGACATACCATTTACAAAAAAATATATACCATTTATTTTTCAGGCAATGTGATGGCCTGTATAAATAGTATCATGAACTATTTCATATATTAAGGGCCAGTTTTTTCATCTCCCATTAAATTAATTTGGTGGATAACTTCCTTGAATACGATTATAACAATAATTGCATTTATGGAATTTATGTGCCACATAAATTTAATGGGAGATGGAGAAACTTGCCCTTAATGCAAATAAAGTCTATGAGTCGTGTAGAGTACAAGTGGTCAAGAAGGAACGAATTCATAGATAACGTCAAGGGAGAAAGTGATTTCTATGCGATGAAGGTTTTCAGTCACTCAAAGAAAGAAATTATTTGGACCATTTATTCATCTAAATAATTTGGTCATATAAAGAGATTCTCTTATTGTAGCGCCATATCGGCCGCCAGTTATCGTTAAACTGAATTGCCAATAAAAATGTATTACTTACTCTTGAAGCGGATTAGCTCTAGGAAAGGACGCGGGCAACTGTTTTGCCTGTGCTGCTCGAGCCCGCGCCAGGAGGCTCATGACAGTACGTTTAGTAGGTGTCATAGATGTCCTCGGCCCTCCAGCTAGTAACGGTCTCTTGCGTCCCCCGACAGCTGTGGCGATGGCTCCAGCGTTTGTTGCTGACGCTCCGTTCACTCCATTGTCGCCAGTGGTTGGTGATAGTTGGCTACCGTTGGCGGATGTTGTATTTGTTGTCATGTCGTTTGATGGCGGTGATGCACCTTAAACAAAGTATATTTTTTGTTAGTATATTCTGCATATAATGTTAAATATTACGATTTCCCAATAATAGTAAAATATATTAACTATATAACAGTTGAACTGAAAACGTTAATATATAAATAGTCTAGGAAAATCGTTTGCTTAGAAAAGTACTTCATAAAAAGATAAAATTTGGTATACTCTTATACAGTGTACCCAACTATAACTTACCACCCCTGTAACTCTAAATATGTCGTTTGGAAAAATGCAAATATCTGTCAATTTTTGATTTAAGGAGGACGAATTTTGGCACAAAATTCGAATCTAACTACAACCCCTCGGGAATTTTAAATTGAAAGAGGGTTAATATGATACTTTATTGGACAGATTTTCAAGTATCTTATACAAGTGTGCAGAAAATTTGGAATTTTACCAATTTTTTTTTTCGAGAAAATTGAATTGAAATTTTTAAGGTGTTAACTAGGGATGGGTAAAGTTCATAAAAGAATCATCGTTTGATATGGAAATTTTTAATTTAACTTAACCTACTACAGGCACAAAGAGATGATGGGCTCATATTTTATTGCTTGACAAATTACAATGATTCAAAATGAGCTTCATTTACTTCCATACAAAAATACAAACGATTTTCAAAATGCCTACTTTCCATAATCCGTGGAGTTACTGAAGTTCCCTTACTTGGGTTATTATAGGGTCTACTGTATTTTCAAGAAGGTTTAGACATTTTTCCTCTCAGAAGTCATCATTAGTAAAAAGGGTTCTATAATACGGTCACTTAAAATCACAATCTAAACATTTAATTTTCTAGGCCACTGTATGTGGGATTCCCCCAGTACTAATTGAGATTTATATGGCCCCAATATCTGCCTATTGACATTTACATTTAAGCAAAAAAAAGTTTCATCGGAAAGGCAAACATTGTATAGGTAATTATGTCAAACGATGATTCGTTTATGAAGTTTTCCCATTCCCAATTAACACCTTAAAAATTTCAATTCTATTTTCACGAAATAAAATCGATAGAATTCAAAACTTATATAAAGGACTTGAATATATATCACACAAGTTTTCACTTGATTCCTGTTCCAATTTAAAATTCTTGAGGGGTTGGATGTCAATGGTAGAGGGTTGTAAGTAGACATTCAATTTTCGCGCCAAAATTGACCCTCTCAAATAAAAAATTGGCGTGTTTTTACATTTGTCCGAACAACTTATATTTACAGAGTTACAGGGGGTGGTAAATTTAATGGGACACACTGTATACCAGATTTCCCGATGAATATAAAGTTTTTATTACCATATTTGAAAATGGCTCTTGATTTGGCTCTGTTATTTGCCCCAAAATTTCTGTATATTTTTTGACAGAAATTATTTAAAGAAAAAATAATTAATTTCTGCAAAAAAAATGTTTTAGCATAAAATGAAAGGTTTCACATTGCATTCAACGATAAATGGGCTTATTTTGACGAACATATTATATTATCAATACCATTTCTGATTTCTAAATGAAACAACCTGTATATTTTAACATATTTTTATGAATGAAATTTTATATATAATTAATTAAAAATTTTGACATTACCCACAAATATGACGGACTTATATTAATTTGTTTCGAAATTCTAAAATAATAATTAAAACTCTTTGTATAACGAAAATTTTCCAAGTAGGCATTGGATATCATAATATGGTTCATTTTTGATATATGGATGCAATATGAAGCGAATATTTTTTATTGTAATGAAATCATAATTAAAAAATTCAAAATAATTGTTTCCACATTATTTTGTACAGTTCTAAAGGGAAACAAGCAAACTTGCAGATAAAGAAGCCTGGAGACTCTCAAAGTTGTAGATATTCGAAATACTCATGATAAAATTTCATTTATCGTATCTGGTGACAGAAGTAACACTGAAGTTTTACATTTTGCATTTTTTAAAGCGGTATTGTGTGAGTTCACCCAAACATAAGACATATACTGTAATGCAGTAAATCAAAATCGGAGCACACTTCCACAAAGTTTTTTCTTTAATACAAAAATTATAATATTGCAATATAACATTTTTAATGCAAAATATGCTCTTGGTAAGATTTTCACGGGCTATTCGAAACGCAATTTATTGTCAAAAATTGGTACCATATTTTTAGCATGATCAACAATAGACAATGGACAAATTTTGACATTTATGTAAACATTTAGATTTGCGTTTATGTATTGAATTACTCAACTGGAAGAAAAACACAAGAAGTCTTGAAGTGGCTTCGAACCTTTGATGTGAAGCTAACACCTACGTGGTTTTCAACAAAACATCAAAATACCATATACTGCACTCGACGCGCGTTTCACCTACCAAGTTGGCATCATCTGGAGATGATTAAAACTGACCTAGTTTTTCATCCTCAGATGATGCCAACTAGGTTGGCGAAATGCACGTAAAGTACAGAATATAGTATTTTGGTATTTTGTGAAGAACCACGCGTCAGTGTCTGACTCTTGGAAGTGCTAACTTCCGATTGTTTTTAGCTTAAATAAGCATTAATTAAGTAACAGGTACGTTAGGATATTCAGAGGAAAAAATATAAAATAATTGAGTACCTATCGTCTACATTAAGATTAAATTTTGCCATAATTAATAAGCTGAAAAATATCAGTTGTGTACATTAAGAACCATACGATCCCAAAGGTGATCCTTGCGACACTCCTGAAGAAATTGGAGATACGTTTGTGAACTCATCATTTAGTGAGACAGATTGAGTTTTGTTTGTTAAATAAGATTAATCCAAGAACCCAAGTTTCATCAACGTCGTAAAAAGCGAGTTTGGTACAAAACAATTAAAATCTTAGAAAAATGAAGAAGAATCAACGACGATCTCGCTTTTGTCTAGAGCTGATCAAATATTTTGTGAGTTACCTAAGGCAGGAGTAATTACAAATAACTTTTTTATTCATTTGTGTCACAAATTTTCCTTCACAAATAAAAATTCAGCTTCTCTTAATCTTTAATTTTTTTTTTGTTTTTTTTACTATTATTTCTGGTTTTAAGAAACATTGTCGGTTTTCTTTAGGATTAACTTTGGGGTATTTGTATTTTTTTTATATCTTCAGTAAATAAGCTGGTGTCAAAAATAAATTTGATTTGGAACTAAACAGTTCGCTTTAATAAATAAATTTTTAATAATTAATATAAATTATTTAGAAGAATGTAGTTGGGTGCGGATTAATTTATTAGAGTACTATCAGTAATAATTCTAATAAATCTTGCAAGCTGTTACAGCTTCATCTTGAATAAAACGGTTTACTTATTAGAATGGAACGACATGAGTAGGAGACACAAAATTTATGTCCTCACGACAGCACCACAATTAAACTGAGATTAATAACGATTTAGAATTTAGGTGTGATGACTTTAGGCCTTGAATTTGAAGTGGGGTAATTAATAATTGGAGTTTGAGACAAAAAAGCGTAACGGTCTATACTTCAGACTTAGAATATCATATTCTCAACGGGATTTACTACTAATAATTCGTTTTTAGTTAGATTACATTTTGATTATAAATGTGTTTTTTTATATTATATTCTGTTTCTTATTGATAAAGCGCGTACATTTCCCTTTTGTATTGGTTTCTAAAATAATGTCCTGAATATATACTGTAGGCTAAATTAAAGGAGTGCCATTTTTAAAAGTTAATAACTTTATTACTATTATAAAGGTATAATAAAAATTAAAATACCAAAGTATTTCAACAGAGAGGGTAAAATTAATTTACAAATAGTAACAAATACTAAAAATAATAACTAAATAAGGTACCAATGTCTTAATCCTTTCACTTTATTTAATTGAAGAATAAATAAAATTGCCACACACCTTTTGATGATTTATAAATTTGTCGTCTGTGTGAAGATGGTACACACGCTGTCAACAAGGAAGATCACAGAATCACAAGTCTCTATGTGAAAGTATAGTATAGTCAACGAAGGCCTAAAAAGCCGAAACACGTGTAGAGTCTTAACAAATTTTACATATCTGATGTGGCCAGCACATAACTTTCTTATACCAGTACATATCACCCTGATCTAAAGAAATCATTCTATTTAATTCTTCACTTACCTCAATTAAATTTTAAAAGCGAAAGTAAAAGACAAATTTCCTTCGTATATTTAAAATGTTTAATAATGTTTCATAACGAGCCAACCGCTGAATCAGTTCAATGTAAAAAAGAAAATAAAGTTGTAAACATTTTATTTCTAAGCTCTAACTCAGAAAATAACATACCTATACTCATCGTACCTCAAAATTTATTAGATTATAATGTGTACGTCTTAATTATTTGCAAAATTGTGCATTCTAGCAAATGTTTTCATGCATAGTATATGTATACATGTCTGATAGTTCAGGGTTCGATGCCCGGTCGTCACAGTTGACTTAACTGAGACAGTTTACTTCCACTATACACGAATATTGGGTGTGTGTCCGTTATCTATAAATGTGTACCCCTTACCGCACAATGTTAGTTTAGGAATACAGGGGATTATACTATATGTGGTGTTTATTTGAAAAGTTATTTAAAATGTATAATAATTTAAAACAAAATCCCTCGACCTGCTGGTCTCGGAATATTATCAAATTATACATTCAAGCTGAAAAAATTTTTGTAGATAACAAGCAATACACAATACTTTTTACCACTTAAACTTGCAGCACTCGTAACGTAACTCCTGAAAAAAATTACGAAATCAAACAGTCTGCCTCGTGTAATGTGTCTTTCTATGTAGTAATTTATGCAGAAATGCAGAATACGAAGAATTACTACAGAGACTAGAAAAAGACAAACAAATCAGTTCATTGTAATGTATTCTTATCACTAGAATTAAAAGTATTTTGTAAATAGAGAAAATAAATAGCAAAAGTGAGAAAAGAAAGTTCCTGGATGTAGAAAGTGCTATGAGTGTTACTCCAATTAGTAAACACTCGACACAATTCCGTCTCTTTGTTTTCAGTGTTTTAAATGAATTGCATTTTCCTTTTGAGACTCTTTCATAATGTTTTCATTGTATATCCGTTCCACTAATTAGAGATTATACTTGTAATAAAAATTGACATAATTTTCATTTACTACAATCTGTTATATCTAATGCCACATAACAAATAACTGATATAGCATCAAAATATTATTTCATCCTCTTTACTCTACCTATTCCAACATAAATTATTTAAAATAACACCATAAGCTTACTGATAAAATAAACTTTGTCAAACTGACAATCCTAACTGGTACATCAATTCTTATAAATCTTGAAAAAGTATTTACATAATTAAACCTTTGGGAGTAAAAGCTGCGAAACTTAGCTATACGAATCTTCCCAGAGCATTGATGCAACAGATCTAAATAGTCTTAGGTTTTTAAAATGTTAAATGGACCCACAAATGTGAAATTATATGACAACTACGAAATAAATTTGCATCACACTGTAAAGGTTCTTACAGCAATCATACACGTTATTATAACATTATAAAAAGCAAATTGTATTTTTACTGTTTAATTTGTCATATGCAGTGACTGAGAAACAAGTCCATTAGCAAGGATAAATCTGTATAGATATACGAAAAATAGTTATTAAAGTAACAAGACCAGAAAGTCATTCTTTACTAGGCAAGCTTGATGAGTCCAGTAAAGAAAGACACAGAATTCATAAATTCAACTGACAAAGATCATACGCTTATTTTCAAAGAAGACTGAATTAATCATTTTTAATAATTGTTATGAAATATTGTTGTCAACCAAAAGTGACATAATGGATCAGTAAAGACTTTACCTATGCTTTGTGTCACTTCACCTGACTAGATCAGTTATTACATATTTTCCAGTCAAGAAATTGACAAAAAACAGTTAACTTTCTAGACAGGTTGTGAAAAAATCTTTTGCAAAACGGTTTTGTTTGTTAATAGTAATAGTGTGTAATGAAGCCAAAAGTTTAACTATTATTCAATTCGTTTAGAGTTTTTTAATAACTATTAAAAAATAATTCCTCTATATTATGTAGTTTCAGTAATACTGAAAGGCGAAACAAAGGTTCAATTCATTTGATATACAAGAGTCATCATGAATGGTTTTTCTAATGCTAAATGGGGTTGATTTTAAACTGAAAAGGTTTACTTTATTCGTAGCTTTCTACATAAATATCCATGTATTATAAGTAGGCTGCATAATAATTACTAATACTTACAATGAGTTTCACATAAATGTATGTATTTAACACATACTGACTTGAAAAAGAATGAAATAAAACTAATGCATTCGTAAGACTAACTTACATATACTTTCAGTAATTGAATAAAAGTTTATATCTCGGGTTCTTACAACAATAATATAACCAGTGTCTATACTAATAAAAAGATAATTAAAACATTAATACAACAAAAGAGAATGTTTTATAACATTCAAGTTGCAAATAAAATCTAACCAAATGCCAAGTATTATGAAATGATACACTTGGTTGCAATCTAGACGGTAAAAGATAACAGAAAAACGTACATACATAATATAGCAATGTAGGTGAAAAACACTGCTACAAAACAGGTTACAACATCGATAAAAAACAGATAAACACGTTACCACAGATTAGAAAAGGCACATAATAATGCACTATTGTCCGCATTTAGTGCAGTGCTAATAACTCATAATGATAGCTCACACCCCCGGTCAAACATGAGGTTAAATATAATTCGCTGCTGTTAACTCCTTCATTGGAATCGTGGCGTGGAAATAAAAACGGCTTTACTTACAAGTGGTGATGCAACGTTAGACTCCTTCACATGAGACAAATTTTACCTGCATAGCACTAAAGATTAATACTTCACTGAGCGTATAATCACACTATAAAACAAAATAATATTCACTTTATATTAATCACCTTTAAGGAACATAAAATAGCACACACGTGTTTAAGTCAACCAACATACCTCGACCGCATTCGGCAGGGTTCTTTTTTTATTAACTCTCACAATCTTGCTTATTTTTGCGGCTTTTTTCTTCGCGCCCTCTGGATATAGAGGTGCTCACTGGAGCCATCGAACTATGGACAACGTGTTATTTAATTGTGTAAGTTAGAAATTGCCAAATTAATGTTGTCATAAATAAACTTAGTTTTTCTTTTACATGTAATAGGGGGAGATTAAAAAGTGGATCTTTACAGGGAAAGGTACCCTCAATGCGTGATCAGAAAAGATTTTGGAAAATTTCACAAGTGATTTAAAATCAAAACATATCATTGGGTAACTAATCGATTTGTATATACGCTTAAATAATTTTGGTTAAACAATTTCTATTTATCATGTAACGAGCAAAAGCGTGTATATATATACTAATTGATTACTATAATTTCTATATAGTCTTAGGTGACAAATAGTCAAAAAATAATAAGTCTAAACATAATGAAAAGTTTTTACTAAAAAGATAAATAACACCACGGTTTAATTAAATGTTATTCAAGTATGTAATGATCGCTGGCAGTGTTCGTTATGTTCGCTACATCAAGTGGCCACACTGGAATCTATGATTTGTACGAAATTAGTCAGTTTCGTCCATGTTGTTGGTGGGTGGGAGATCCCTGAAGATACTGAAGACGAATTTTTATAGCTACTTTTATTGTGTAAACGTAAAAGAGTGGTACACGAAGTCCGTATAAAAAGGCCTAAATACGTATGAAAAGACATAAATATAATTAGAAATTACGGTTCTCGAAATATCGGCAAATCCCCTCCCAAACATTATATCAAATGTCCTGGTTCCCATATTCTTCAAGGGTTTTGTTCGAAAGGCATAGATACTTCTTTCTTCAATTAATTATTGCTGCAGGAAAGTCATATTATTAAAATTATACTTTTTTATTTTAAATATATGAAAGAAATTTGCTTTTTAATGTTTCAAAAATATTTTATTAGAAACTCTACACGTGTTTCGGCTTTTTAGGCCTTTGTCAAGAGTACAGGGAATACTGAACAGTAAAATTTGTGTCCATTGCTTATATAACCACATCTGGTACCTACTATAAAACTATTGTAAAATATGTTTTTATAAGTTGAATATTACTTTATTTTTTTAAATCTAAATTATTTTATTTAAAATATGGTGGCCGGTAAAAATTTGTTGTTCATTCGTTAAGTTTTTGTTATTTTTAACAGCTTTACTTATTTCTAATTGTTCTAATAGATCAAGTTTCTTTCCTTTCTTTTCTGAATGGAGTAATTTGACATTCAAATTACTCCATGAATGGAGTAATTTGACATTCCGCCGACATGCTGCACCAGCCGGCAAAAAGAAAGTAGCTAGGAAAAGCACATAATGCACTATTGTCCGCATTTGGTGCAGTGCTAATAACTCATAATGATAGCTCACACCCTCGGTCAAACATGAGGTTAAGTATAATTCGCTGCTGTTCACTCCTTCATTGGAATCGTGGCGTGGAAATAAAAACAGCTTTACTTACAAGTGGTGATGTAACATTAGACTTCTTCATATGAGACAAATTTTATCTGCATAGCACTAAAGATTAGCACTTCACTGAGCATATATTCACACTATAAAACAACACAATTTTGACTTTATATTAATCAATAATCAATCATCTTTCAGGTGCAACGTAAAATAACACACACGTGCTTAAGTCAACCAACATACCTCGACCGCATTCGGAAGGTTAATTCCCGCGATCTTGCTTATTTTCGCGGCTTTCTTCTCCGCGCCCTCTGGATATAGAGGTACTCACTAAAACCATCGAGCTATAGACAACCTATTATTTAATTGTGTAAGTTAGAAATTGCCAAATTAATGTGGTCATAAATAAACTTAATTTTTCTTTTACACCAAATAGAGGGAGATTAAAAAGCGGTCCTCTACAAGGAAAGGTACCCTCAACGCGTGATCAGAAAAGATTTAGAAATATTTCACGAGTGATTTAAAATCAAAACTTATACAAGTATCATTGAGTAACTAATCGATTTGTATATACGCTTAAATAATTTTGGTTAAACAATTTTTATTTATCATGTAATGAGTCAAAGCGTGTATTTACTAATTGAAGACTGTAATTTCTATATAGTCAGCTGTCAAATAGTCAAAAAATAATAAGTCTAAAAATATTGAAATGTTTTTACTAAAAAGATAAATAACACCACGGTTTAATTAAATTTTATTCAAGTATGTATATGATCGCTGGCACTTAGAATCCTTACAAAATCACTGACGCTGACCTATAATAGACTTATTTATTGTAAAGTGTCACATTATCGAAAATTGCAATTAGACTATTTAGAAGTTACACTTAATTATTTTAATATTTTAATATCAGAAATTAATTTACTTTTATATTTAAAAACGGAGTTTATGACACGTTTTCTAAAAAAAAAAAACAGTGCATGATATGAAGATATTAATTTAGCTAAGACCGACAGAGAGTTTTAGTATGATGTCAAAAAACAACTGAGCCAAAAATATTTCCTTGCTAATTAATTGGTTATTCAAATATTTATTATATAGTATTTATTTGTAACATTAAATTTTTGATTACTTTCAGCAGATGCTGTTCAAATCTAAAGTCGAATATTTTCTTGGTCTTTACTGATACCTACCTAAAACATATTTACTCAATATTAATGACTCAATATTAATGTTGAATAAATAAATATTTAACGTTAACAGCCAAAATGACGCAACCTTGTGATATTTACATTTCATTTTATTTTGCAAAAATTTAAACTCGCGTTTGAATTTATTTCATGTGTTTTCTTCCAAGTTTCGTTGTTTTTCTCACATTAAATATTTATTTCTTTTGCTTTCCCACTGTTATTTACAGATGATTAATATCCTCTGCAGAGATAAATCAAATATATTGGGGCATTCCACAGCAAATTTCCAAATTATTCATATTATGTGTCCAAATTTCCCTCTGTCCACTTGGTTGAGTATACAGGACGTTTCAGGTTTTAATATAAGGACTTCATAACAGATTAAAGAGATAATTTTGAGCTACAAATATCTATATAAAGTTATACTCTTTAACGCCTCCTAAGGGAGGCACAGTTTTTAAAGGAGTGAAAAAAAAAACAGTTTTATTGTATCATCAATTTATCTAGAAAAATACTAAGAGGCGTTTCGTCTAAGAGATGAAACTATGTTTTAATTGTAACTTTTCTGCTTTTGGATGAGTATTAGAAAACATAAGCATAACATTTGTTTTTCTACATTGCAAAATATACAAAATGTGAAATTGTGAAATTTTAAGGATGCACCATATCAAAAATTTCGGTTAACCATATACCCTAAAACGTTTCTAACCGAAGTTTCAGCTAACAAAATGGGTGAATTACAAATAAAAAACAGTAAATTATTCCTTTAATTAGACGCCTATGTACACTTTTTTAACAAATTTGTAATGTAATAAATATACAAAAGAAATTATCTGAACCAGTTCTTCGGATATGTCTAAAAAAACGTAGAGGCTAAGTATGTTGTGTTAACGCGATGTTCGCTACATTAAGTGGCCACACTGGAATCTACGATTTGTACGAAACTCGTCAGTTTCGTCCATGTTGTTGGTGGGTGGGAGATCCCTGAAGATACTGAAGACGAATTTTTATCGTTACTTCCATTGTGTAAATGTAAAAGAGTGGTACAGGAAGTCGAGTCCGTATGAAAAGACCTAAATACGTATGAGAAGACAGATATAATTAGAAATTATCCGCACCGCTAATCCCCTCCCAAACATTGTCTCAAATATCCTGGTTCCCATTTCTTCAAGGGTTTTGTTCGAAAGGTATAGATACTCCTCTTTAAAAAGTAGGAAGTCATATTATTAAAATTATGCACGGTAAAATTGCGGAAAATACACCCATTTCCTGCTGCATGTAACAGATCATGTGTCTACTAGGCATGCGCGGGGGGGGGGGGGGGCCGAACGTTGTCAGCGACGACGCTGCAAAATATAGCCGAAACATTATCTCAAATGTCCTGGTTACCATATTCTTCAAGGGGTTTGAAAAGAACTAAAGACGTGAATAAGCATCAAAGAAACATATCTCAAAGGGCTTTATGCCTCAAGTAAAATATGGTGCATGAGAGGATGGGAAGAGTAGAATTGAGTAGCACCAGTGTGTAACTGTCTCGATAAAAAGAACTGCATTTTATGTGTACTCTGAACTTTGGAGATCTACCTGTGCTGCACCAGCCGGCAAAAAGAAAGTTTGCCATACGTATGGAAAAATAGATTCCTTTATTGATAATGGAAGTTGCTACACAGAGATGCGTATGCTACAGTTGAATCAATGGATCTTGACGTATGCACGTCACAACCAACTTCAATTAGAAAAGACAACAAATTAATTATTTGTCTTTGTCTATCTTATTAAGAAATGCGTGTCGTATGGGAGACGTGTGTCTTGAATACCTACGATAAACGTTCAGTGATTATGGAATGATTAACATAAAGAAATAAAACGTTGGGTAAGTCATAACTCATACCACACTAGATCTCACTTGCTTATACAGTGCCTGGAAGTGATTTCATTTGACCACACGTTTCTATATGTTGTGATTAGTTCGGCAGCTTCTAAGTTATGACGTGCTCGTCAAGATCCATTGAATCAACTGTAACATACGCAGCTGTGTACACATTTCCATTATCAATAAAGGAAGCTATTTTTCCATACATATGGCAAACATTTCGTACATAAGCTACTTTCTTTTTGCCGGCTGGTGCAGCACAGGTAGAGCTCCAGCGTTCAGAGTACACATAAAGTGCAGTTCATTTTATCGAGCGAGTTAAACAGTGGTGTCTACTTTTCCGTTCCACTTATGCACCATATTTTACATGATGCATAAAGCCCTTTGAGGTTAGGTTTCTGTTGTTACTTATTTTAACGTTCTTTTTAGGAGCGAATCCCGAACATTAAGCTCGGGTATAGTTTTGGTGTTCAAAGCCCCAAATAGAAAGCAGCTATACCATGTGTAACGCTTTGTGTGGCCTCAGCATGATTCCTGGGCTACATTTTGTTGCTGACGGCACGCATGCCTAGTAGACACACTATGGTATCTGCTACAAGCAACCGACAATAGTAGTGTCCTTTTACGCAATTCTACCGTGCACAATTTTAATAATATGACTTTCCTGGAGCAATTAATTAAAGAAGTACGGAAGTATCTACGCCTGTGGAATAAAATCCATATATCTCTCTCCCATGGAAAATTACTTGCCGACATGTTGGACGAAACTGATGTTTCGTACAAATCATATCTTCCAGTGTTATCAATTGGTGTATCGTACATAGCGATTATCATGAACACAACATCGTATCGTAACATGGCGTAGCGCTTTTCGTGGCCTCGGCATCAAACACTCCGAGATGTAGCTAAGATAGCGAAATCTCGTATATAGCATACGCAGCTATGTGTGTCCACTTACATTATCAATAAAGAAAGCCATGTACATATAGCAAGCATCATATACATACCGTTCGTATCGTTTTCTATAGCCTAAGCATAATACACATAGATGATGTTTTACAAAACTACGATTTGCTACTGAATAATTGAGGAATTTCAACACTTTTCCTAATTTACATCCAATGCGAAAAATTTGTCTTGTTATTTTTCGTATCAATTTTATCCATAATTATAGTTTTCTATATAGTTTTCATTAATTTGCTCATACGTTGAACTAATTGTTTACATTCTTAATATACCTAATATAAGGAAGTATAGGAATCGTAATTTTTTTCGATCTCGAGATTTTGATTGATATAAGATTTAAACCCTCCTGAATCCATTCTGACTATTTTCCGAATGATGTCTGTTGGTTCGTGTGTGTGTGTATGTGTGTGGATGTGTGTGTGTATATGTGTGTGGCCACTATAACTCAAAAAATACGAATGAGAGACTTCCCAAATTTAGCAAATAAGATTTTCAACAATATTTTAGGTGACATTTAATTTGGTGAATATAGTACCACCAGAAGAGATTTAATTAATAAAAGAAGAATAAAGGTATAATTTCGGGAAAAAAATTAAAGAAATGTTTATTGCATTTCTGGATGAATCTCGACGAATTACAATGAAAAACATAACTCTATGAAAAAAATTTGTCTGCATGTCTGTAGTAGCGCGATAGCAGCCACAGTTTTTGAGATAAAGCTTTCAAATTTGGTACACATGTTCTAAAGACCAAAGACAAAGATAAATTCGGTGATGAGCAAAATTGGCCAGCTGAAAGGAGGTCCATGGAACCCAAACTTTTTTGTATTTGTCTACAAAAAAAAAAATCTTGATGAAATATTGTAAATTATGTCTACTATATCAAAACAATAAAACATATTTTCCAAGTACTTAAATAAAGCTGATGTAAACTGAAATTTTTTACACATTTGACCTCATAAAATGGGGTTAGGTTACATTTGGCTGTTTGACATTTGAAATATATAATTTAGTTACAAAGATATCAATGTCAAATTATTAAAATATATGATATGAATTATTATTGACAGTATCGAAGGAGGATGAAAATTAATTATTTAAAAATTTTAATAAAATATTTCAAGGTACCCATTTAAAATCTAATTGATATATACTGGTATAAGAAAGTTATGTGCTGGCCACATCAGATACTTTAAGACATAATCAGTTTGGACAAAAAAAATGCCCATTTTGTATGATGGTTTTAGTAATTTGTATTCGGTAATATCTTACCACTGAATTGCCAAAGCAAATAGGTCGGTAACACGTTTGTTTTAAAAAGTAGAAAACTTAATTCTCAAAACATCTGTTTATATTTATTTGTGAGAACCAAATTTTAATAAATTTTTGTTACTTATTATTATTTGTAATAAATGAATGAAATGAAAATTAAAATTAAGATGATTTTGTTTTAAAAAAACTGTTTTAAACATCCTACTTGTCAAACAGAGAAAATGACACAGAACATTTAATTCTGACATGTTCTTTTCAATGAAGACACACTTAAAAAAATAGTTTTCGGTTTATAACTTCCAAATTATTACAAACAAATCATTTACACTAGATATTTATCACAGTATAGTGAATACATTTTATAAAACTTTACAAGCGTGACTCTAACATGAGAATCTGCAATTTTATTTACTTGTTAAATATGCCAGAAACGATATTACAAATTGGATACTTGATTTTCAGAGTAGGGCAATTTACATTTAAACATCCATTAAATTACAGATCGTTCTACCAGTCACGATTTTATATTTTTGGAGCAATGGAAGTAAATGTATTTATATTAGTATTTTCCGTGTATCTCCAGTTAACTTGACGATTGTGTGGGAGTTACATCATATTAGAATAGGTAATTTCGCGTTATATTTTATTGAAATTGACATTGATACGTAACAGAAGATCAGGAAAGCAGCGTTGAAGATTAGATGAGAACATTTCCGTAGAAAATTGCTCACACCTACTACACTGTTCCTTAATATTATTTTTCTAATCATGATTATTCTACTAGACATCCCAAAAAAACCCTATCAATAAGACAACAACAAGCATTTCTTATAGAGGGCTTTTATACGAAAATAAGGAGCCATGTTTCTAAAACTACTGTTTAAAAATTATTCATTGTTAAATTACTCAAAAACAGTTTTAAAAGGAAATGATGGGTTTAAAATTAGATAGATAGATAGATAGATAGATATCGTTTATTTAACCACATTATATACAGGTTTGTACATTTGTAGCAAGTCAGAGCACAAAATCTTATAGTTAAAAAAAAATTTTTTTTTAAAGATCATCAGGGTTGATATATATAAATATAAATATGTATACAAAGCACAAATACAATACATAAGCTATAATGTACATAGTATATCCGTATAAATAAAAACACATATATGACAAACCAGTGTATATACAAACATACATACATATATGCACATACATATACACATGCACATACATACACATGTACACACATGCATGCAACATATACACACATATACATACATACACATACATACACACACATACATACACCTATGAACACACATAAAACAAAATTAAACTAAATATCGGGTAGTTATGCTCCACATCAATATAATAAATACAATGCGATTTTAAATGGGTAATCTTTTATCATATATTATTATTTATCAATTTCTTGTTTATTAGAGTGATGCCCGTAAATAATCTTCAATTGAATAAAAACAATGTTTTAATATAATCCTTCTAACATTGTTTTTAAAACGATTTAAATTTAGTGACTTTACTTCAGGGCGTAGTTTATTATACAAATTAAAATTTAGTGAATTACTTTCAGACTTTTTCAGTCTAAAACGAGGTATCCTTAGTAAATTTGCGGATCTTGTACTATAGTTGTGTAAATCAGAGTGGGTATCAAAACTACTGACGTTTTTATGTATTTCAATTAGAGAGAAGTATATATGTAAAGATGGTAAAGGCATTATACCGAATTTTAAGAATATTGGTTGACAGTGTTCCCTATTATTATTAATTCCACTGATTACTCTGACAGCTCTCTTTTGAAGACGAAAAATTCTTATGGCATGACTTGAATTACCCCATAAGGTTACTGCATAAGAAATACGCGAATGAAACAATGCAAAATATGCAGAAAGTAGTGTGTTGAAACCCAGTACCAACTTCAATTTGCGTAATAAGCAAATTACACTTGTAAGTGTTTTCCCCAAATAGTCAACATGACTATTCCAATTTAAATTATCATCTAATATAACCCCCAACAACTTAACGCTTTCTCCCTTAGTGATGCTATGATTCGAAGATACAACAAGTTTCTGTGATTTATCACCGTTTAGTTAAAGTTTATTTGTAATAAACCATTTGTTAGCAATTTTTTCAATTTGATTTAAACTATCGAGAAGATTTGAATAGTCTCTATTTGAAGCAATTAAAGTTGTATCATCGGCAAAAAGGACACATTTATACGGCTGGAGTAAATAGTGAATATCGTTTATAAATAATATAAATAGAACTGGTCCCAACACAGATCCTTGGGGTACGCCATGTTTAACATCGCTGAAGTCTGAATTTAAGTTGTTGATACTGACATATTGCTTCCTATTTCTAAGATAAAATGTAAAAGGAAGTAGAGGCAAACCTCTTATACCATAATACGATAATTTCCTTAGCAGCAGGTCATGAGGAACACAGTCAAAATCTTTAGAGAGATCACACAAAGCGATTCCTGTGTGTTCTTCCTCCTCAAAATTTCGAATTATGTCACCCACAACTCGCTGTACAGCTTGCGTTGTAGAAAATTTGGAACGAAAGCCAAATTGGCTAGGTGACATTATTGAATTACGTTCAAGGTGCTGAGACAGTGCCCATTTTAAGAGAATTTCAACTAATTTCCCAAAAATGGGAATAATCGAAATCGGACGATAATTGTCCACTAACGTCATGTCACCCTTTTTAAAAAGCGGAATAACCTTAGTTATTTTAAAGGCATCTGGGAAAAATGCTTCCTCAACACATCTATTTATTAATGCGGTAAGAGGACACAAAATTATATCAATAGTTTTTTTAATTATCTCACTATTTAGATCATAAACATCAGTACAAGGGGAATTTCTTAAAGCATTCACTGCATCCAGTAAGTCATATGTGGAAACTGGCTTGAGAAAGAAGGAATCAGCTATGACAGGAATTTTATCCATTATGTCATTATATCCATTATGTCATTATATCCAGCAAATACAAAGTGATTTCTAGCTAACCATACTTGATCAAAATGATTGAATAGTCACCTTTGAAAATTAGAATGCTTTCTTAAAAATGCTTTACTTAATCGCCTCTGAAGTCACCGAGGTAACCCGCAGAAAATCCTAGGATTTTGTGTTAGGTAAAGAGAGACAAAGCCCTACAGTTTATTATGGAGTGCGAACCATATCTAAGTCATCAACAATTCCCTCTCCCATCTTAGTTCGAAGCAAATTAGAAAAAAAATTTTAACTTGATGGAATCGAACCATCAATCTTTAGAAAATTAAGGATAGTTAAATAACAGTGAAAATACTGACAGTTCCTTAAAATATGTGACAAAAATTGTTAAAGTTTATTTCTGCATAGCGAAACCATAATCTTCAGTATCAAAAATGTGAGTTCACAAGCGTTATCGTCAAATATAGAATGAAATACTCACTTCGTTCTTTGCTAACTAAATTTAAATTTATTATAAGTGGGCATAATAACCGTGCGTGCAGGGTCGGCACATGGGATATGAAACAATAACAATTATTTGTAAGGAACAAATAAAATACATACCTAGTCTTATTCAGAAATCTTCGTGCTGTGTTTAAGGAACATAGATTAATATCAGACTCAAATATATTACACAAGTATTTACCACCGTTGGCGCAACACCCGTTTACTACATATTAACAGTGGATGTGTACTCTAAACAGCACTAACAATACGCGCAACAACATTAATATCCATGGCTTTGTCAACACAAATCCACTCGTATTCTCCGTGATATTGTCCATAACATTGTTATGCACTTATTAAACAAGTATGCATGGTAGCATCTCATTCTGCTGTCTAAACCTAGTAAATCAATAACGAAATATTGTAAATATTATTTGGATATCATTGTTCTATTACGGAATAATGAAAATAGAGCCCACATCGACAAAAGAAAATAAACAGAGCTGTAAACATATAAATCTATCATAATATATAATTATACAGGGTGTCCCGAAATTAGTGTGCAATATTTTACCACCTACTTTTACGGCCAAAAATAGGGAAAAAAATTCATATAAACATTGGTAGAAAAATGCTTCCTAAGGGAGCTACATGCCCCTAAAGGTGGGCCCCTGAGAAAGGTTTTTATCGAATATCTCCAAAACCACTCAAAGTCAAATATTGAAAACTTATACGGCCGCTACACTTCTTATGTGTAATAAGATGAAATGGAAATAATTTGAAAATTTTAGCCAGGGCTGTTCCAAACTGGGGGATGTGGGGTTAAAATAACCCCAACTTCTTTGTATATAACTTTTTTCTATTTTTGACAGTAGAATATGAAATGTAAGAGTTTTATACGTAAAAAAGGTATTCTTGATGAACATCGATAAAATGCATCGTTTTTGAGTAATATCGACTTGAAAATTTTATAACATGGTATGAGATAGGTATTGGGAATTTAAACTATATTTTTATTAATAGTAGGCCATGAATAAAAAAAAAATGCTTCATGCCGCTATGATATAATTTGATGTTAGAGCTGTCAACAAGGTTAATAAATTTGTATAAATAGTTGTATGATATAAAATCCTAAGAACGCGTATCGGAAAAAAAAAACGTTTTGTCCCCTTTTCTATCAGTTATTTCATTTGTGCGCTTTTAATCACGATTTTCATTAAGTCGATTTAAAATGCCAAGATTTATAGATAGGGAAATAACTGGTATGCATTTTGTGTACGGTTTTTGCAATGGTAGTGCATTAGTCGCAGTAAGGGAATACCGACGAAGATTTCCCAATCGTAGAGTACCTGGGCGCCGAATATTTGCAGTTCTTCACCGGAATTTGGCAGACCATGGGGATTTTAAAAGGTCTCGAGGCGCAGAAGGCCACAAGGGAATCATCGTATGGATATAATTTTGAATCATTTAGAAAATGATCCACAAATAAGTATTCGAAGAGTTTCAAAAATTGTTAACATACCTCGCTCAATAGTTAATAAAAAATTTAAGTACCAAGATAATTATTTATCTTAATTAAGAATTTCAGATAGGAAGAATGACGGTAATGCAAGGAATACACCCATACCATTTTAGACGCGTGCAACATTTAACGGAGGCAGATTTTTTACCACGACTCCAGTTTTGTCAATGGATATTAGCGAACAGAAATATTCTTCCTAGCATATTATGGACTGATGAGGCAATGTTCACTAGGAACGGAGCTTTTAATATGCACAATATGCATCATTGGTCGGATGAAAATCCACGAAATGTTCGGCGCACAAATTTCCAACATATATTTTCGGGGGAATTTATGGGCAGGAATCATTGGGGATCAAGTAATTGGCCCAATAGAATTCTCCTATCGTCTTATTGCGGAAGAGTATTTAAACTTCCTCCAAAACGACACGAGGTTCGAAAAATATGCATTTTCAACATGATGGCGCCTGCCTATTTTGGGCGCAATGTTCGAACTTGGTTACATCAAAATTTTCCAGGCAGGTGGATAGGTCGAGGTGGTCATAACTTAGCCACCTCGTTCACAGGATCTAAACCCATTAGATTTTTACTTTTGGGGTTATATGAAGGGTTTGGTTTACGCCACTGAAGTAAATAAAACGAGAAGAACTACTTCAAAGAATAAATCAGGCCGGAAATGAATTAAAAAGAAACACATTCAAAACGTTACGGGCTTCTCAGACTTTAGAACGTCAAGCGAGACTGGGTATCCAAGAAAATGGAAATTTGTTTGAACACCTGTTACAATAAAACTATGTAAAATTCAAATTTAATTTTGTTGATATAAGAAGATTACTGGATGATTTTTGTTCATATTCAGTATGATAGTTTCGCTCGAGTTATGCAAAAAAAAAATATTTTTCACCTATTTTCCAAGTAACACATTAAAAATATTAGTATGTACTTTATACGGACATGAAATAATAGACAAAACTCATCTGGTACAATGTATTTTGCTCTATATGTTATAAGTTTAAAAACAAATAAAATTAGTTAAATTTTAAAAATTTCAAGTCGATATTATTCAAAAATGGTGCATTTTATCGATGTTCATCAAGAGTACCTTTTTTACGTACAAAACTCTAAAATTTCATATTCTTTCGTCAAAAATGGAAAAAAGTTACATACAAAAAATTTGGGGGTTATTTTAACCCCACAACGCCCAAGTTTGGGACAGCCCTGGATAAAATGTTCGAATTATTTCCATTTCATCTTATTACACATAAGAAGTGTAGCGGCTGTGTAAATTTTCAATATTCACTTTGAGTGGTTTTGGAGATATTCGATAAAAACTTTTCTCAGGGGCCCACCTTTAGGGCCTGTAGCTCCCTTAGGAAGCATTTTTCGACCAATGTTTATATGAATTTTTTTTCCTATTTCTGGCCGTAGAAGCAGCTGGTAAAATATTGCACACTAATTTCGGGACATCCTGTATATAGGAAATTAAAGAGCCAATCAACTAAACCCAAATACTGGGTATTGTTGTTGTCAATAAAGAATGTATATATTAATAACAAATTGACAAATAAATGTTACATGATGACGTTTTTCTATTTCATTTTAAATTTACTGTTTTTCGTTTGTATGCTGGGAAATAAATTAACTTGCTAGGCGTACAGCGTACAGTACATCAACCTTTTTGAATACCACTTCAAAATAAATATGAGTAATACGAAAAATGCTAGTAGAATATATTATGCACCTAGTATAACTTTCACTAAAACTGTGACTTACTAGGTTTTCCCATTTCAAAGGAGAAATGCCGACAAACATGAATGAAAATGCGACATAGTTGTTACTATTTATTTTTATCCTCGCGCTCTCTACAAACTGCGAAGTTTATAGGAAAACAAAATAGTGAATAAACATGGTCTATATTTTGCTGTGCTCGCGCTTTCCTATAGGGTTCAAAAAGGCTGGCCCCGAACTCACAGAATTTGTCGGGTGTTTAATTATCAGTAAAGCAAATCTTGAGCAAAATTGCAGTTTTGGATTAGATTAGGTTAGGTTAAAGTTCCGGCGGCAATGATAGAGTTCCAACGAGAACTTTGAACTTAACCTTGTTTGGATTTTAACGTAATTTTCCAGTAGCCACGACCATAGGTAATACTGAATTTGATAGGTTACTACTTTATAAAGAAAAAACTTTATTTGCAAATATTTTAGTTTCGATTCTTACAGACGACAGGTGGATAAGCATCAAGTCTAATCTTCCTGCACTCGAGGCACATCTGTGACATAAAAAGCCTGTTCTATAAAACGCTGTTCGATAAAAATATACCTCTCATTTTTTTAACAGTTAGGTACCCCAAATTTTAGCAGTTTTGGCTCAAATTATTTTATTTATAATAATCATAAAAAAAAATCATTAACATCATTAACATATTCGTTTTTTAAAGGGATCGACCTTTTAAAGATAGACTTTTGTATCTAAGTAACAGAGTTTAACAAATTTAGTGTGATGTTTAGTGTCTCCTTAGTTTAATTTCATGAAACTGTTCTGGTACTCCGTATATACTTAGTCTAATACAAGAAAGTTACCTGCTGGCCACATCAAACATTTATATACAAGATTATACCATGTGTTGTTAAATTACACGATAGACGTGACTATTATACAAGAGCATTACAAGTTTATATAAAGTTTTCCCGCTCAATGTAAATCTGACATCAAAATTTGCAATTATAGCAGTAGCTACAAGATGGAGGATAAACTTGCACCTTTGATGTGGTATTGAAAGGCATTGGCGTGGAATATCTTTAAACATCCATCGGGTTACCTTATACGTTCAGCTCAGTTCAATAAATAGTTTGCAATGCATAAGTAGTGTTCGTGCTAATACATATGGTAAATGTTAAAAATAAAAAATAACTGGATTTATCATCACTTCACTTCTATAAAAAAAATAAAGTCATTTCTTCTATTGCTGCTCTAATATTCTTTTCCACTGTTTCATTAAAATTACAAATTTGATAGTGTCAAAGAAATATATATTTAGTCGGGGAGCACCCAGCACCTGCACGATGCACGATTTTTTTGTCCATATACAGTATGGCCGCGGATGGGGTTTACAATAGTTGTAATGGCTAAAATTTTTAACTTTTCGAGAAAATGCTATTCTTTATAAAAGTTTTTGCTTGCCTAAAAAATAGTAGTGACGTTGACAGAAATTATATTCTTTATACGGGGTGATCAAAAATTACAAAAACTTAAAATTCCGTAAGAGTAAACTGGTTCTATTTTTTATTTTGGAACAAAATGTGAAATAAAAAAGTTGTTTCTAATTATGTGGTCTGTCCAAATCGAAAATTTCATTTAAATATTGCAATGTTCCCAAAATTAGTGAATTTTTAGTAAAATTTTATTTTAGGAACATCCTGTATAATTCCTATAATGTTCTTATTGATTGTTAGGTGCGTTGTTACCTAGGTACGTCTACATATCACGACATAGCTGCATTAAAAAATAATTTTTAAAATGTTAACTGTCGAGCAAAGAATTTTTTAGTACAGTGTTATGGAGACAGTAAAAGTTCATACCGTTACGTTATTCAAAAATTTAGTCAGAGATTCCCCAATGTGTATGTTTCGAGAATGGCAGTTCATAAATTGGTCAAAAAAATTAAAAAAAAACTGGTTTAGTGCTTGACGTAAAGAAAGAGAAAAAATATGATCAAAATGACATCGCCACATTATTAGTGTTGGCATCTGTTGCTGGAAATCCCAAAATTTCGTTGAGATATCGAGCCCGGGATTTAGAGGTGGTTACAAAAAAGTTGCATCAAACATTTTTTAAAGAAAATAAAATATTTCCATACAAACCACATTTTAACCATACCATAGAAGAAGGGGATGAAGCAAAACGACTAGATTTCTGTTTATTGGTAGGAAATGAAATTTTAAGTGGAAACACGAATTTTTATAAATTTATTATGTTCTCCGACGAGTCGACTTTTTCAACAAATGGGACTGTAGCTTCACAACATTAAGGTATTTAGATTCTTAAATGTGGCACTAACTGCTTTATTAACGTCTTTTTTTTAATGGTTCTTGTACACTTTTAGTAATATTTCTTTTTGTATATCATTATTCTGTTCTTTCTATGAGCACAACCGATGAACTGTTCATCGGTTGTGCTCATAGAGATTACAATTACACTATTAATTATTAGGTATTTGTTTTAAATTTTGTTACATGTTATTGCAATGTCTGTTTTAACGCAACTGAGATATTTTAACATGGTTTGTAGGCTCTTAAAGTTTTGTTTATGTTACAGAGAAAACTTTGGAAATGTATACATATGATTTACTGTAGGTGTTTTGCTTAAATAGTGAGTATATAATAAGATATTTTATTTCAAGAATTATTATTTTGTATCGGTAAGATGTAAAAATTGAATTCATTTTGTAATGTACCCCAATCATTTAATCAAGTTAAAATAGGTTTTGCTTAAATTTTCTATATCAGTGCGATTATTTATGGCGTTGGTACGTCTTTTTTATTAGCAGCATTTCATGTAAGTTTTTTCGGTTACAATTAGGTTCTTTTTCCAAAATTTGTATGTTGTTAAAATTAAATCGGTGGTTTTGTTCTATGGCGTGTTTGGCTAGTGCTGTCGTGTTTTGGTTTTGAGTTTTTATGCTATATTTGTGCATGTATACTTTTTTATGTAGGTATTGTTTTGATTGGCCTATATAGGTACCATTACAGTCGTTGCAGTCTATCTTGTATATAGTGTTAGTTTCGTCTTCGGTTGGTAGTCTAGGTTTAAGTTTTGTGAAAAAATTTTTTGTGGTATTGTATGGTTTATGAGCTATTTTCATATTATGTTGTTTAAATACGTTTGCTATTTTTTCGGATACTGTTGGTATGTATGGCATGGACACATATTTATTATTACTATTATTTTGGTGTGTGGGTTGTTTTATTATAGGTTTTGTGTATTCTTTTTCTTATTATTGGTTCATAAGTGTTTAGGGTAGGAGTTTGCTTCTAGAACTATTTTGATTTTTTTCAGATTATTGGTCTGTATTTTGGATGCGAAAGTTGGATGGCACGATCTGTTAGGCTGTTGATGATGCTTTTTTTTGTAGTTGTTTGGTGTGTGGGATTTAAAGTTTAAGTATCTTTGCGACCACACTTCTTTTGTCTACCAGTTATTTTCGATAATACCGTCACCCCCCCCCGTAAAAAACTCTCAGATATTATTTGATATTAACGGTCAAGAAAAAGAAATATATATATATATATATATATATATATATATACATAAATATATATATACATATATATATATATATATATATAGTAAAAAATAAATGAAATTAACGGGTAACGCCCACAAAAAAAGAAAAAAAATTGCACGGTGGATAATGCAAAAATTGCAAATGGCAGAAAGATGCAAACCGTGGACACGTGTTTCTGACTAATTGGTCTTCATCAGCACGGTGTAGCTGAGTTAAAATGATGGATAAAACTCAGAAAAGACACAAAAGGAAAACCACTGACAGGGAGCCAGTCGCACCTTTGTGGCTTCCACTTGGATGACTCCGGTATGGGAGCATCGTCCAAGCATCGCACACGCGGGCAACTATAGCAACCTGCGTGGGATTCCGGACCCAGGAAAATGAATACGTACAGAGCAAGAGTTTAAACGCGGGTTTATTTACATTACAGTAAAAAATAAATGAAATTAACGGGTAACGCCCACAAAAAAAGAAAAAAATTGCACGGTGGATAATGCAAAAATTGCAAATGACAGAAAGATGCAAACCGTGGACACGTATTTCTGACTAATTGGTCTTCATCAGCACGGTGTAGCTGAGTTAAAATGATGGATAAAACTCAGAAAAGACACAAAAGGAAAACCACTGACAGGGAGCCAGTCGCACCTTTGTGGCTTCCACTTGGATGACTCCGGTATGGGAGCATCGTCCAAGCATCGCACACGCGGGCAACTATAGCAACCTGCGTGGGATTCCGGACCCAGGAAAATGAATACGTACAGAGCAAGAGTTTAAACGCGGGTTTATTTACATTACAGTAAAAAATAAATGAAATTAACGGGTAACGCCCACAAAAAAAAAAAAAAATTGCACGGTGGATAATGCAAAAATTGCAAATGACAGAAAGATGCAAACCGTGGACACGTATTTCTGACTAATTGGTCTTCATCAGCACGGTGTAGCTGAGTTAAAATGATGGATAAAACTCAGAAAAGACACAAAAGGAAAA
>JANEYF010002625.1:0-25478 GCA_029963845.1 Rhamnusium bicolor | reverse complement strand
GGATTAAATCATCAACATAGCGTTTAAGAAACGGAATGTCAAAGTCAAATTTAGTTTTACAAGAAAATAATATTTCATCCATTACATAACTAGCCAATTTTGACATTCCGTTTCTTAAACGCTATGTTGATGATTTAATCCTTTCTGTTCCTTATGACAAAATTGATATTACCCTTTCTATTTTTAATAGTATTGATAAGAACATACAATTTACTGTTCAAAAAGAAATTAATAACAGTGTTCCATTCTTAGATATGAAACTAATAAGAACTATTGAGAATAGAATTATTACTAGGTGGTATAGAAAACCAATTAGTAGTAATCGTTATATAAATTTTTCTCTTATCATTCCTTTAAAATGAAGGTTAATCTTATCTTAGCTTTAAGAAATAGAGTTATCAAAGTTACGCATCATTCTTTAAGAAATGAAAGTTTACAAGAATTAAAAGATATTCTATTAGAAAATTCATATCCTGTTAAAATAATTAATAATCTATTATTTAACTATTCAAATACTTACATTACTGAACCTGTTCACCTTATTAATAATAATGGTAACACTACAATTTATAGATCTTTACCTTATTTAGATAGTTTGACTCCAAAATTAGTAAATGTTTTTAAAGACAATAATGTTAAGATTGCAAAAAAAGAACATTAAAACAGTATCTCAGCTTTATTCTAAAACTAAAACACCTCTTCTTAAAAATCAGTGTTCTAATCTTATTTATAAAATCCCTTGTAAAGATTGTGATAAAGTGTATATAGGACAAACATCTCGAAATCTTCAAGGCCGCATTACTTCTCACAAAAGTGATTGTAGGAGGATTACTAATTCTTGTGCTTTAGCTGAACATTTTCATCTAATGGATCATTCGTTTAATTATATAGATACTATAATTTTGGATGTTGAAAATAACTATCATAAAAGAATATTTTTGGAAATGCTATATATAAATAATGAACCTAATTGTTTAAACAAAAGAACTGATCTTAATAATCTTAGTAAAATTTATACTTACATTTTGAAACTTAGTAATGATTTAAAAAGACAATCATAATTTTAATTTATTTATCAAAATTTTATTAGTTGTTTATGGTTGCCTTGATATATTTTTATAAAAATTGTTTAACATCCTTGGTAACAGTTTTGTTACTACTTTTATATATATATATTTAAAATTGTCTAAATTGACATATTTTACTTTTTTACCTTTTTTTCCTGATCTTTACACATTTTATTTATAAAAATTTGTATACCATGTTTTCATTTTCATCTATTTAATCACGTTTGTAAGTATTATAATAATTAATAATAATTTTTTAATATTATAATGTACCTACTATAATTTTAGATATCTTGAGAAAGGAATAAAATTTTTCCGAAAGCTCGATAAAAAACAGAGATTTTTATTTGAATTTAGCCACTTCATAACTGCATCCCCACTATTTATGTATATATTTTTATATACATATTTAAACATTACTTTGTATTCTGAGACAGTTACAAATAACATATTTCATTATATATATATATATATATATATATATATATATATATATATATATATATATATATATATATATATATATATATATATATATATATATATATATATATATATATATATATATATATATATATATATATATATGGTAAGGTGGGAGCCTACAGTCTGTGCCGCATCCTGTATTTCGATCGCCATTTCTTTCTATCCCTCCAGTCATCGTCTTCGATGGCTCGATCTTTCATATTTTTTTCTAATTCTTTCTAGCCATTGTATTGTCTGTCTTTCTTTTCTTCTCCTGTTGTTAGGTGTATACTTCAATGCTCTCTTTGGCCATCGCGTCTCCTCCATCCTCATTACATGATCATACCATAGTAGCTGTCTGGATTCCACCCTTTCTGCTGTTGTAAGTACGCGCCCCGTTTTCCTTCTTACTTCTTTGTTCCTAATATGTTACATTCTGGAAATATTACATGATCTTCTTAAGAAGTCCATTTCTACCGTTTCTATCATCTTTTTCTGTTTCTCTGAAAATTGCCAGCATTCACAGCCATAAGTTAAAATAGGCTCTACAATAGTTGTGTAGATTGTCATTTTGGTTTGGAGTTTCATATTGTTTAACCAGAGTAATGAGTTCAGTAAGTAAACATTCTTTTTTCCTTCTCGTGCCCTATTTTTGATATCATTTTTCCTTGTTCCGTCATCCGAAACAATGCTTCCCAAGTACTTAAATTCGCCACACTTTTTAATCTACGCAGTTGTAAATCTGGGTCTTCTTCATGCTTCTCTCCTATCCTCAGATATTCTGTTTTAGCGGTGTTTATCTTTAGACCCCATTTCTCATATTCTTCTTTCAGTTTTCTAAACATGTAGTCTGCATCGTCCTCGTCGCTTGTTATAATTATTTCGTCGTCAGCGAATAAAAGAGTTGTCAAGCATTGGTCATCCATTTGTATTCCCATTCCAAAAGTTTTTCCTCTCCAGTGATTGATGGCTTCTTGGATGTATATTTTAAATAAGGTAGGTGACAAACTACACCTCTGTTTAAGCCCCTTTGTGGTAGAAAAACGTTCTGACATGGCATTTCCCACTTTCACCACGATTTTTGATTTCTTATATATTCCATATAGCGTTTAGATAAGTTTTACTTAGGCCAAACCTCGTCAAAGTTACAAAAAAATTTCTTTAAAAGTACTGTATCATAGGCTTTTTCTAAGTCGACAAATACTAGGTGGGTAGACAGATTACGAATCGTTTGTTTTTCCAGTATTTGATGCAATGCAAATATGTTATCAGTACATGATCGTCTTGCACGGAATCCCGACTGCTCTTCTATATACTTTATATCCTGTTCTTTGTTTTAGTATTCTGCCGTACAACCTCCCCATTGCACTTATCGCACTTATGCCCCTATAATTTTGGCATACCTTTTTATCGCCCTTTTTGTGAATGGAGCCTATGTATGCTATATTCCAGTCTTCCGGGATGTTATCTCCATCTAGTAAGCATTTATTAATAAGTTTGCTAAATTTTCAAGTAGCATATCTGGTCCATACTTGACAAATTCCTTGGGGATGTTTCCAGGTCCTGCAGCCTTTCTGTTTTTTGATTTTTTTCAACGCTTTCTTTATTTCTTCCACGATTATTTTAATCATTTCTTGGTTTCTAGCTGTTTCAATGTTTATGTTTATTATAATTCAAATTCTGTTCTATTTTCCGTAAGCAGTGTTTTATAATGGTCTACCCAATCTCTCAAATTTATCAGGTTTAACTTGCTGTTATATTTTCCTTCTTTTCTCAAACTTTTTATGGTTTTCCATGCTTCAGCCACAGGAAAACGAAGATATAAAAAGAAGCCCAGAAGAACAGCAGGCAGCCATTTTCACCATCACTGAAAAATTTAAAGTCAATGTTATAGAAAAAAATTGGTGAAATGGAAGAACAAGTCAGTGAAGTTAAAGAAAAAGTCGGTCAAGTTGTTGGGAAAAGTCAGTATTGTTGAAGGAGAAGTAGCCCGGCTCAAGCAACAATTAAGGGAGAGGAGTGGCCAATTGGTACTGTCGTCTGGTGCTAGGTTACAACCGCCTTCCTTCGACTCAAGGTTCATGGTCAACATATAAGAAACAGTTTGAGGCAGCTGCACGTTCAAATAACTGGAATGATAAGGAAAAAGCAACAGCATTGGTATTAGCACTAAGGGGCTAAGCATTAGACCTGCTCCAAACAATTCCTGCTGCACAGCAACAAAACTTTAGCATTCTGGAGGCAGCGTTATAACTTAGATATGGACCAACATCTCGCCCAAGTATATCAGGCTCAGCTAAAATCATGCAAAAAACGGGGTGGAGAAAGCCTCCAGGAGTTCGGTGCTGCTGTAGAGAGATTAGACCATCTAGCCTATCAGCCATCAGGATGCACCAACAGAGTTTCAATAACAATTGGCAGTTAGTGCATTTATTGATGGAGTAAGAGACCAGGAGGTTAGGTGAATCCTTAAGTTAGCCAGGCACAAACGAAGTAATGAGGCCCTAGTACATGCACTTGAGATTAAGGCTGCCTATGAGGATACCACACAATCAGACCAGAGAGTGCGAGCCATGGCTGTGGAAGATACCCCGGCAGATAAAACCATGCAAGCCGTACTAACCGAGTTACACAAGTTGATCGCACAACTATTGACAAAGATGAATTCCCAAACGAGAGGAGAACAACAATATAGCGGTAGCCCGAATGGAGGTATCCGTTGTTATAAGTGTGGCAAATTGGGCTATATTAAGAGGAGCTGTCATGAGCTCAACATTCAAGATCTAATGTCCAAAGTATAAAAGACCATGCAACTACTGATAATCTCGACTTTCCAGCCGATACAGATCCAACAGCAAAGTAGTGGAAGACAGAGTGGAGGTGGCATGCGCTGTTATAATTGTGACAGAGTGGGCCATATTCAGAGTAACTGTTCTCAGCGCAGCTCTGAGAGGGTAAATGTCGCAGTAGTGGAGATGCCGCAGGAAAACTGGCGAGCTGGTACTTTGGGGAATGTGGTATATGGCCTTTCCAAACGACCGTGTCAGAAAGACTGCAAGCCTTGTCACCGTGAGGAAAAACAGCGAAATGTACAAATAATGAGGACCGTTAAGATTGATGTTCTGGATTATTGGACAAAAGAGTCGTTAAGGGAAGCGCAGTTAAACGATAAGGAAACTGGTCCTATTTTAAAATGGAAAGAAAGTGGAACGCGACCCGATTGGAAGGACATTTCAGATAAATCAGTGGGGCTGAAGGCATTATGGACACAATGGAACTCCCTTAGTGTAGAGAATGGACTGCTGAAGAGAGCGTGGGAAAGTCCAGATGGGAGGAAAGTTACTTTGAAATTGGTAATCCTCAGGTGTCACGTAGCAAATATACTTCAGTATGTGCATAATGGAACGACTGGTGAACATTTTGATATCAACAAAACTCTGACAAAAGTAAGAGAACGTTTCTACTGGGTAAACAGTCGTCAAGATGTGGAGGATTGGTGCCGCCAATGTGAAGTTTGTGCGGCAAGAATGGGGCCACAAATAAGAAATAAGTAATATAACGCTAGGTGTTTGTGTGGATAGCAAACACATAACATAATGCTTATTTATTCTCGTTCATGTTTGTTTGTGCTCCGACAATCTTCTTCAAAAACACGTGCTCGAGCATTTTAAACCACTCATTATGGGTCGTGTGTAAATTCCGCTTTAAATATTGTCCCCTGACTTCTTAGATTTTCCAGGTTGGTACCCCCTAACCTGGTAAACCTGAAAAGTCAGGGAAAAATGTATGTAGAAACTATAATAATTAATTAAAATAAAATAAATAATAATTGTTTTGCATTATTTCGCACGACATGAAAAATACGAATAATATTTTTATAACAGGTCGTTCACCTTAAATAAATAAATGTGTTTTTTTAGCTGACGATTTTCTCATATTTTTTAATGATAGTAGGAAGGCAATAACTGGTTACTTGATAAAAACTTTTAATAATAAATTTTTATCAAGGAAATTATGCATATTGAATGTCACGTTCTCAACAACAATAATATAGTACACAAAATAACAAAAAATGGGACCATCGAGGTAAACATAAAAATACATTATATCAAAATAAGATAGCTAGTAATATAATTAAATTATTGATTTGAAACCTTTTCTAATTTATAAAATATGTATCCCAAATAGTTTACAAAAACATGACTAAGTTTGCATAGTTTACTAGTTGTACACTAGTCTAATAGGAACCTTCCCCAAATAAGTACTTATTTAACTTAGACCTGGTATCTACTTTGTGTGAGTTAACTAAACTTGTACTTTTAGGATGTGAGTTTTTTATATTTTGTATTTATAATTGATTTAGTAATAATAACAATTATTCAATATTTGAGTTAACTTTTAGTTAAAATATTTTATATCATGATTTCATCCATTTTCATGAAAATACAGTACTTGCTAACCTCCAGTTGGTAGTTAACTGTCACACAAAGTTCTGGCCCTTATACAAAGAAAAACAAAATACAGTGATGAATTTTGGAGTCCCTGACAATCAAAGCAAAACTGGACTTTGTGCTTAATAAAGACAATATACATAAATTGTTTCAAATATTTAATAGATCTTAAGAAGATGGGATTATTATAGAGAATCCTGAAACCAGTTGTATTTTTCGTTGCTGACTGAAAATATTAAAATTTAAGAGTTGTGAGAAAAGGACTTTTTCATTTATCTATCTGCAACTATAAACTCACATTTGGGAGACATCGATGTACTTCAATAGATGTTTGTTTATTGTAAAATAATTTAAATATTTCTTAGAAAAGAAATATAACTTTTTATTTTTCAAAATTATATAAAATAAGAAGAATTCAAACAATTCACAGTTGTTCTAAATTTACGGTTCGATATTGCTCTTTGACTTATTGCAAAAGAGATGCCATATACCGAGATTATGGTGAGATATAAGACTTGATCCAACAGACAGTTCGAAACGGTTTACAAATGTTTATGATAAATTTTCAAGACCTTCAACTATATTGCATCACCTGAACCAATCAAATCAGAATATCAAATTCGGAACCATCCTGAATTGCATGTTGAAATGAACCTATAAAGAAGCTTAAATTTGGAATATTTGCATATTTCTTATACAGTGTGGTGATAATGTATGTAATAAATTCAATAAAACTTTTTGGGAAGGTTTTCTCAAAAAATCCTCAGATAGGTCAATTTTGTTTTTCAAAAAAGAATCTTTTCTGATACATGATATTCGTTGATTGTGTTTTGTTTTCAAGCCATGACGTCATCAGCATTTTTTTAAATGGCTTATTATTATTTTTGATTTTTTGTAGAGGACGCTATTCTGCATACGCTGGTATAAAAAAGTTGCATGTTGAAGAGGAAAGTTTTCGTCGAAAAATATCAGCTGACAGTTAAGAGAATGACAGCGACTTATTAACTTAAAAAAAAAATTAAATAAAAAAATTTCGAATCAAAAACCAAAATTTTTAATTCATTCTAAAGTAAAATAAAATTGTCATGAAAGTAAAAAATTACTAAACAATCTATTGAAATATTCAATTAATTAGGTAATAATTATTGTACTGAAGACGAACTTTAAAATAGAAGCTTATATGTCAAAATTTTGACTACGACTGAAATTTTCATATAAAATATCTTGAGAACTTGTCTCTTCAACATGTCACTTTTTTATACCAGCGTATGCAGAAAAGAGTGCTCTATTTGATTCCATAAAAAAAATATATAGGTTGCTATAAAAAAAATGCCGATGACGTCATAGATCGAAAACAAAACATAATCAAAGAATGCCATTATCAGAAGCGATGTCTTCTTGAAAAACAAAATTTACCTATCCGAGGATTTTTTTACGAAAACTTTCCTGGCAAATTTTATTGAATTTGTGTCCACTAGAAGCAAAACTCTGTATTTGACTTCTAAGTAGTTATGTGTGACCAAAAAACCTGTATTTTTTGTTTCAATGTAACTCTCAAGTAACCAAATTTTTTACGTGATAGATATATGTTACTGTAGTTAAAATAACAAATCTTTTTTTCTTATAAATTTGTTAATTTCCTCAAAAAATGTAAAAAAGTTTTGAAAATACAGACGTTTGCAAGTGAAAAATACAAATACAGATTTTTGCAGCTGAAATGTGCAAATACTTAAAAATCTCAATTAGAATTCGATCTAAATGTTATTTTTGCAATTATTCGTTTAGAAACAATGGAGAATTCTGAGGATTGTTTAAAAGAAGAATAGTCAAAATGTTGGAATTGAATTTTTTATTTTCTGATGCCATTTTTACACATTCAAATATTATAAAATACTTAACACCGGGTTTAAAGCAATTTATATTCTAAGTTCTTCCGGATCCTCATCATCAATGTTATCATCTGTATTATTATTCATGTTTTGAAGAGGTTCAGAATTTATATCTATTATTTTGTAGAACTGTAAATCTGGATCATTTCTCCTATCTCGACCAAAGTGTTTTTTCAGCAAAGTGTCTATAGAAGACTTGTTTCCCCTCAAAGAATTTCCAATTATTTGCAAGTCAGGTTTTAACAAAGCAATTTTCTTTCCCTTTTTTAATATCGACTTACCGAAGCCAGTATCGAATCGGTACAATATTTCGCCCCTCACTGTAATACTGCCATTCTGCTCCTTCAAAAATATAAATCTTTTTGACTGGTTGCACCGAAAATGCCACTGAGCAGGTTTTTTTACAATGACATTGCTTTTTGTTTTCCAGTCACAAATCACCAAGTATTAAAACTTTTGAATACTTTCTAATTATTTCTTCATATTGTTTTCTATCCAATATAGTATCTTTCTTCCTTATTTCTCTCTCAATCAGCCCAAAAAATCCTATCGGACGGCAAAAATGAATGTCCCACCACAGGGAAAATAATTTCCACTGTTTTAATTTTTCCGGAGCTTCATGGCCTAGCCAGAACGTTATCATCGCCATCACAGTGGAATTTTTATTTTGGCCACCGCACCCATCTGCAAAAAGATCAACTTTTTCTATGTGTTCTTCAAATTTAAACTTTGTAAGAGTATCGTATACAGCAGATGCGATGGCATTTGAATTTTTGTGATGCTCGTATTCCAACCGTACATACGATGTGACATTTACAGGTGATAGTTGGGACTTAGAGTTTCCAGCTACAATAGTAAAATTATGATAATTTATGTAAGCAGCTTGGTCGGGAAGTTTTGGCAATGATAAGTTCTTTTGGCAATCAAAAGACAATATTTGTACATTATTTGAACCATTTTTTAGCAAAGAATAAAAAGCTTTCGATCTTAGTGTATGGATTCTCTGCTCAGTTATCACTTTCAATTTTTCTTTTTCAGAATTTGCTTTGTTTAAAAGTTCCTTTGCTCTAAGACACGTAGAACTAGCGACGGTTAAAGCAGTGCCAAAAGATAAATTATAATTTTGATTAACGTAAGTTTGAAAATAGGATAATTTAACTGGATGTTGTTGATTTTGTTGGCAAAACATTTTATATTATTTCACAAAATTCAAATCGCAAGGCAAATACAACCTCGTTGACCGTCCTCTAGAATAGTGACTTTCGGCACACTCCAGACTCTCTATAAAAACTTTGAGAGATGATTTAATTGGTTCAAATTTGTCCTTAATTTTATTTCCACCTCTTCTTTCTTTTGGCATTTCACCATCAATAATAAATTTTCGTACAATTCTCTCTATTCTTTCGGAACTTAGATGGGTAATGCCTAGAAAAGCCTTTTTACATACTCTGATATTAACACCGGCCACTGTAGGAACAAAATATTTAATAGAAATTCCATGTAGATTTGTACTAGATCTTTTCGGTTTCTGGCCCTCACAAAACTTCAGAACAAAAATATCTTGTTTTACTTTATCTGTAGTTGAATACAGATTAGCGTGGATTGTTTAATATCGCACATTCTTAAATTTTTGCAGCCATACACATTCTTTGCATAATTGCACATGGGAAATTTAGGAAGGTCTTTAGGCTTGTGCCTAAAAATATTAAAAATAGATCTCATTATCAACTAATAATTATTATAAAAAAAAAATTACCTCAACAGTTTCATTTGCACTCTATTCCAGTTCTCCTTTTGTACCAAACGTTTTCTTCCTTTCCCTCTTTCACAAGGTGTGATTTTCACTGCAAGCTCCATGCTAAACTCTTTACTTTTACACAAAGTCAAACGAACAAATATTATTCTTAAATAATTTATAACACAGGAACAAAACTAAAAAACTGATGCCGCTACGAAAACAGAAAACATTGTAAACAAATATTATCCCTTACTGCCGAGTTCTAACACATATCAATCATGTGACCCTGATAAAAGAGGATTATTGGTCTGAAGCAAATACATAGTTATGCACCTGACATAGCTTTACAAATACAAAGTTTTGTTTCTGAGTCAAGATTTTCCATGTATTTTTTCTCAGACAAATACTGCATTTTGCACCTGAATATCCGTATACATAGTTAGTAATGGGAGTTACGATAATATTCACATTCAAAACTCAGTTTTTGCAAATTTTGTAAATACAGAGTTTTGCTTCTAGTGGACACATTTGTTCGATACATTATCACCACACTGTATAGACTTTATTAGCATAGCTCTTAATACACAACAACACAAACAAGATCTTATATAACTACGGACTTAATATTAGAAGTATTACAGATAGAGCCATATACTTATTTAAAATTATTCTTTATGTGTTCTATACCTTAAAAATATACTCATTTCTATATTCTTTTAGCTCATTTGACAAGTCATTAAACCAAATTAGTCCTTTCCCTAATAGAGTATTGAACTTTAAACATTCAATTTTAATATAGTCATTATTATCTATTGTAGCCCGTGTTTTATACTAGTGTAAATCAGTTACCTACGTAGTTTAGTTTTTTAGTCAAGGCGACATCATTTTATTCTTCGTTTTAAATAAAAATATTAAAGTATAAATAATTCTCTGTTTAATATTTATTAAATTCAGTACATAACATAGTACTATTACAACTTAAAATGCTTCCCATGCCTCTATTCTGTATTTTTTGTAATACTTGAGTTTGATGGTTATTAAATGCTTCTATTCTGTACTTTTTGTAATACTTATTAAGGAAAATAAGTATAGTACCACCACAACGCGTACGTGAATGTGCGTTCATGTCTTAAGACCATGTACGGGTATCTTTAGGCACCTTAAAGGAATAATACCATTTATAATGTTATCAAGACTGTTTATAAAAAAATTATTAAATCCATTTGCTATTTCAAAATCTGATGTTAAAACTATGCTTTCAAATCTAATACTTTTATTGCTGTAGTTTTTCTTACCATTTACCAGTTCCCTTAAAACTGTCCCTAAGGCTTTATTATCATTTTTGTTTTAATCAACTTGTGTGTCATAGTAGGTTTTTGTTTCTTGTCTAAATTAATGTCACTTGATTCCTATTTTAATTTATATCTTTTTTATAGTTCAGTTTCATTACCAATTTTTGCCACTTTATACAGCTTGCCTCTTTCTATTATTTCGGCATTTACCTCACTAGAGAACCAAATATATTTAGTTTAAAATTATTAAATACTTTATATTCTTTATATCGAGCATGCTCGTTTACTATTTCAATATTAGTCAATATTATCTAAACATGATGCTAATATTTCCGCTTTTGCTAAACTATTCGGTCTTATGAATAAAATAGAAGCATTTGCTTGAAGTAAGAAGTAAAAGCAAAAGCAAATGCCTCAGAGCAGAAGGGTAGTAGTAAAAGCATTTGCTTAATTTTTAATGAATAATATTTTGCTTCTGCTTTATAGCAAATACTTCAAACTTTGTAGCCAATGCTATGTTTTAACAAGCCTTATATTTTACTTTTTTAATGTGATTACTGCCTAAATATTTATTTTATTTATTTTTATTTTTATTGTATTTTTTTATAGAATTTCAAAAAAAAATGATTTTTTTTTGCGAATTTTCATTTGACCAACAATAAATATTTTACAAATTTTACAAATTTTACAAATTTTACAAATTTCAATTTTTGAAAAAAATAGTGTTTTCAATGAAATGCCCTTTTTTGAGGAAGATATTTTTTTGTCAAGAATTTAAAAAAAGATCCAGTGAAATTTTATTTTTTTATCGAGATTTTACTAAAGGGGTGTAAGTGGTGAAAGATTTGGATTTCATGAGATTTCGACATTTCTTCATTTATTGGTCTGTAACTTTTTAGAAGAAAATTGACTGACCTCTTTTTTTTAATACATTCTAATAGGTCTGATGGTGTATCGTAGCCAATGCTATGTTTTAACAATTCTTAGATTACTCTTTTAATGTTTATTAATGCCTAAATGTTTATTTTGATTTTTGGTTTTTTAAAGAAATTTCGAAAAAAAATTTTTTTTAACGAATCTTCATCTAACCAACAAAAAAATTTTTTCAAATTGAAAAAAATCAAATGTCATTTTTTGAAGATATTTTTTTTGTCAACGAGATTTTAATTTTGAAAAAAAAAAAGTTTTCCAATGAAATTTTAATTTTTTATCGAGATTCTACTAAACGGGTGTAGGTGATGGAAGATTTGGGTTTCATGGGATTTTGACATACCTTATTTTATTGGTCTGTAACTTTTTTTAAAAGAAAATTGACCCCCCTGGTTTTTTTAATCCATTCTAAAAAGGGTGCTGCGTCTGATTGATATATCGCTCGATTTTCTATATTTATTTAAAAACACCATAATTCGCACGTTAGGTGTTGCTTGACCAAAGCGAGGACTACTATTGAGATACCTACACATTTAATGAAGTAAATACTAAGATAGATAGTAAACACGCAGTTTTATTCATATAATTAGTTTTATTCATATTTGCTTCTATCAAAGCAAATGCTTTTACTTTAAGTATGAAGCAAATGCTCTGAAAATATTAATCATATAGATCAAAGATTTTGCTTCAAAAGTGTGTAGTAAAAGCATTTGCTACCATTTATTCATGAGACTCATTATCTTATTTAGATAATAATCAGCGCAAGTTGGAATTATAAATTAACAAACTTTTTGAAACTTCTTTTTACAAATTTTTATTTCATTATGAATAATTTTGTTTCGTTTATCATGATGAGCAAGTGAAACTAGTATATTATTATGATGATCTGCAATTTGAGGGCCGTCACAATCATATACTTTATACTATTTTCGTTTATAATCAAATAATGTGTGTCAAAAAATCTTTTGTAACCCTTAGGAACATTATTTTTTTAATGATCTGCAATTTGAGGGCCGTCACAATCATATACTTTATACTATTTTCATTTATAATCAAATAATGTGTGTCAAAAAATCTTTTGTAACCCTTAGGAACATAATTTTTTTTAATTTAGACCTAAAGAATTAATAGTATTATTAATTTTATTACTATTATATAGTAATTTCGCCCTGCTAACATGATTGACATAGTATGTAAATTCTGTTAAAAAGGCTGATGTTGAAGTCGTCCTCTATGTACGGGGTATTTCAGGATCTCAAAAAAAGAAAAGTGTTTCCTATGGTGGTTTGTCCCGAAACGCTTCGTTAAAGAGTTACGCCACGCCAAAAATGCAGGCTAAAATTAGATTCTTATTTTTTTTTTCAAATTTGGATAAATATCAAAAAATGAATTTCGGTAGAAATTTTCTACTAATAGGGGATATTTTTTCAATCATCCCTTATCGGGAAAATGGGTAAAATCAGCAAGCTCCATTTTATTATTTTATTTACACTTTTTTAATGGATGAATCTTATCATATAAAAATGTACATTAATTGGGCAGTTTGATTCATTTAGAAACTCTTTTATCCTTTTTATTTCTTTCATCGAGCTGATGGTTTTTGAATAAAATAATAAAATATTCTCGATCCACACAGTTATTTGGAAAATTGCATTACCTATTTAATAAAATGAAAAATGCCTAATAGGTTAGAAAATTAAACTTAACTTGATCCCAGAAGAAATAAAAATTTTTTGACAGCAGCCTACTAGGCAAATTCCATTTTATTATATGTATTTTTCTAAATAACCGTTAGGGTTGAGAACAATTTTATTTTTTTAACTGTCAGTACAATGAAAAAAATAAAAGAAAAAAAAAAGAGTTTCTAAATGAATCAATCCAATGCATTTTTATATGATAAAATTCGGGTCCGTTAAAAAGGTCGAATAAAAAAAATTAAATGGATGTTATTGATTTCACCCATTTTACCGATAGGGTATGATTGAAAAAATATCTCTTAGAACCGTTCCTGTTAGTGGAAAATTTCTACCAAAATTAATTTTCTTATCTTTTTCCAAATTTGAGAATAAAAATAAAAACCTAATTTTAGCCTCCATTTTTTGGAAGGGCGTAACTGTTTAACGAAGCGTTTACGGACATACCTCCATAAGAAATTTTTTTCTTATTTTGCGATCCTGAATTCAGATTTTAAGTCCAGTTAATCCTGAAACAATTATTTTTGCATTATTAGCAACTATATTTTCCATTAATTCTTCAAAATAGTACAAGATTAAAATTAAGATTGTTCTATTATTATTATTTGAAATACCTTTTTGAAAATTCAGAATTTTCTTCTTCAATTCTTCAATTATTTATAAATTATAATCACAAAAATGGCATGTACTACAGGGTTATTCATTATAAATTACCCACCTCTTATCATCGTTATTATTGCCTATAGAAAAAAAAGTTTTAAATAAAAGTTGTGTGGCTATGATTGAATTTTGTTAAAATGCTATCAAAAGTACAGTAGCGTGCAGATTTCAGGGGGATACAAAGAAAATAATATATTTTTTTAATGGGATACCACCCTACATATCATTAAATTTTTGGAATGATCCTTTATTTCTAATATCAAAAATATACCATATGTTACCTCTACCATATACCGTTCTTGAGTTATTAAACATCGAATACCTTAGTTAAACTAGTTAATGTAAATATGGAAAAGTTAACATTATTAAAGTGAGCTATGAAAATGACAACTATTATGTTTGATAAGTGACATTTCTTTAATGAAATAATCAAAATGGTTTACAGTGAGGAAGGAAAAAACCAAATATTTATACAAAATAGATAACAAAGATTTATTTAGGAAATTTAAATATAAATAAATGATAACTTATAAAAGATGTTCGATGTGTCCACCATTATTGTCAATGCATAATTTCTAACGTATTCTTATATTTATAATTGCACTGGAAATGGCTTCATTATTTACATTCAGATTGTTTATTTCAAGTCGAATCCTGTCTTTAATGACTTGAATACTATTATTATTATTAATATTATTGACAATGTCTTTTAGAAATCCACAACAAAATTAATCTATAGGAGTCAAATGCGGACTGTTAGGTGGCCATTTAATAGGTCCATTATTCCGTGTCCATATTGGGAATACAATATTCAAATGATCTCGAACGGGTAGGACACTATGCAGAGCTGCCCCATCCTGCATCAAAATCATATCATCAAGTTTTTCTTCCGGAAAATTTTGCAAAAGAAAATATTTTCTGCTTCTGGGATAATTATTTCCAGATAGGTAACTCCAGCTAAAGTATAATCATAAAATATAGCCCAACAATTTTATTTTTGAAAATTCCACACCAAACGCTAACAGTTTTTCTTCCTAATTTTTTTATTTGTTTTACCAATCCTTTTCTGTTGTGCTTGTTCTCCTACTAAAAATTCCTGTTGTAGGAAACGATGATTCATCAGTCCATAATATTTTAGTAAAAAAATCGGGATCTTTATCCAACTTTTGATTCATCTGGCGGCAAATGTCTTTCCTTTTATGAGCCTCTGTTAAAACTTGTATGGTTAAAATTTCATATGGTCTGCAGCTGTTATTTTTTAACGTACGTCAGATTTTGGAATAACTTTTTACCTAATTGATATACTGCATTATTTATACCACATTCAGAATTTTCTAAAAAATAATACAATGTTTCAAAAAAGTCTAGTGGCGAATAAATATGGATGGGCTTACCTTATAAATGAAGCAGTATATCTAGCTGTTCTTCCTGGTTTGCTTGTACTACACGCTTTTTTTCTACTAAAACTGGAGGTATTATTCACCTTTCGGTAAATATTTTTGAACGTATTTTCTGATGGTGTTGGACTATTTGGATACAACACCCTATATGCTCTTTTTGCTGCACGTTTATTTTTATTATTTTGTATTTAACATGCAAATATTTGAACTTTTTCTTCCTCACTGTAAACCATCTTGATTACTTCATTAAAGAAATGTCACTTATCAAACATAATAGTTGTCATTTTCATAGCTCACTTTAATAATATTAACTTTTCCATATTTACAGTAACTAAGATATCCGATGTTTATTATTTCATAAAGGTTAGGGGTAGGGGTAACATATGGTATATTTTTGAAATCAGGAACAAAGGATCATTCCAAAAAATTTAATAATATACAGGATATCCCATTTAAAAAATAATATTTTTAGTATCCCCTGAAATCTGCACGCCACTGTACTTTTGATAGCATTTTGATAAAATTCAGTCATAACCACACAACTCTTATTTTTTTTTTTTTTGTGTAGGCAATAATAACGATGATAAGGGGTGGGTAATTTATAATGGATAACCCTGTACCTTTTCGACTTTTACTTAATTTTTTTAAATAATTACTAGGATTTATTCTTATAAAATATACAAGTAATACATATTTTTGCTATCGGCCAACTTTGACCAATTCAAATATGTAGAAGTATATACGGCGTTTCATTAAACCAGCACACTTCTTTTGCATATCCGTGTATTTAAGTTTGTACTTAATTTTCAACATAATCGTATCTACTAAAAACACTAACTACATAATCTAGACATTTTTAAAATATTTCAGCAAATAAAGGAATAAGGAAGGTCGATGTTACGTGGCTCCTTCTGTACATAAAATAGTCGCGTTTGTATATCCTAGCTCCTGACAATTTCTCGTTGCTAAAGCAATTTATTTAATTAATTTATAAATGCAGCTCAAGAAGTTGGGGAGCATAGGCTAGCCTTTTAAATATTTATTTCGTAAACTGATGTGTTTATCGAGGTCTATTAAGATTATCAATTTTGAAGATAATTAACAAATGAATTTGGTTCCGTTCATTGGCGTAGATGTTTGGAGCGTACCACTATTCTACACATCCGAATTTTCAAAAAATAACAAATCTAGGCCAAGCATAATAATTATAAATATCTTGCATATTTACTATTTTTAATTTGAAAAATAAGCCTCCTCCTGTTTAGAGGTTATTAAGAAAAAACAACAAAAAAATTTTTAACACCATCCGTAAACACAAAATAATTCTACTTGACTTTTTTATTGTTTGCAGTAGATAGGCTATGGGGCTTCTGGGCCAAAATTCCGTATTATTTTTAAGGAGGTTCATTTTGCAGAATTTCTTAAAAGGGGCCGGCTTTACTACAATCGAACTAACGGGAATAGGATATACGTCTAGAGGATACTAGGGGTGTTTATAGTCTTTATTATAATTTTATAAATACATTATCGTATAAACTGACATGGCGGGATTAAGGATACCGGGAATGGTGTTTGAATACATACTTATCCAGTTCAGTGGACCAGAGGGCGCGATAGCAAGCGTAACTAGACCTATCTATTGTAACTGCGGGTTCAAACCCCGTCAATATCGATGGGAATGGTCAGAATTTTTATATCTATTGGCATGACGGTTCTTTTTGTAACTAAACCAAGACGATTCTCTGCAACTTATATTTATCTTAACGTTATCCTCACGTTACTTGAAAAATTAAATTATATTGGTTTGAGTAATTTAATATTAAATTTCTTTATATCATATTTGGAAAACAGGTTACAATATGTTCAATATAATGGTTTTAAGTCAAATACTTACCTTGCAACATCAGGAGTGCCCCAAGGTTCAAACTTGGGGCCACTTTTGTTTATTATATTTATAAATGATTTATGTGATATGTTAGATTGCGAAAAACTTTTATTTGCAGACGATTTAAAAATATTTAGTGAAATCAGCAGCATCGAGGACTGCCTAACTTTACAACAGCAAATACGCAAACTCGAATTATGGTGTACATCTAACAAATTAGATATGAACGTATCAAAATGCAAGGTAGTAACGTACACGCGTAAGATCAGTTTTATAGAGTTCTTGTATACCTTCAATGACACAGAGTTGTCAAGAGTTCAGTCAACTAAGGACCTGGGAGTATTATTCGACACTAAACTGGACTTCATAGAACATATTGACTCGTCCACAAATTCGGCATTAAAATTACTAGGCTTTATAATAAGAAATTGTATGCAATTCTCTAATGTAGATGCACTTAAAACGTTGTATTTCTCAATGGTACGATCAAAACTTGAATATGATACGATAATTTGGAATCCAATTTATAACGTTCACTCGCAAGCAGTAGAGAAAGTTCAACGAAAATTTATGAAGTATTTAGTTTTCAGAATTGATACGAACTATCCAGAGCAGGGATATCCAAACACTCTGTTACTTTCAAGACTACACATGAAATCATTAGAGAATAGAAGTATCCTAATTACTTTAATATTTCTATATAAACTACTTAACCATTTAATTGATTGTCCAACGCTATTATCAAAAATTAATTTCAGAATTCCGAGATCAGGAGCAAGTCAAGATGTTCTATTTTACTGTCCCACTAGCCGTACAAACATTCTTAAAAAGTCTCCCATTTATTCCATGATGGAACTATATAACAAGCTTAGCAGTCAATGTGATATATTTAGCACACGTTTAAGTCAGTCCATCAAGACCGTTACAACACTTTATTGAAATCCTCAGTATTATTTTGAACCTATTGTTATGTCTTTAATAATAATTTTAATCTCTAATAATAATCTTAAGTTTTTAATAATCGTTTAAGTCTAATAAGTTAAGTCTTTAATAATAATTTGCAATTTACGCTATACTGATGTTATTTTTATTTTTTAGTATGTATTAGTTGCTGCATAGACAGTACTCATTCCTAGTATAGTTTTTAGTATTAGTATTATCATATGTGATGTATATTGTCCTGTAATTGGATTAGTCTGTTGGGCAATAAATCTATTATTATTATTATTACCCTATTTATCCTTACTTATCCATGTAGCGGTTATAAAAGCAATATAATTTCATTATATCTAACCAAATCGAGGGCCATATACTTGAGAGTATAGAGTGCTTGCCAAAGGACTGGAAAAGAAGTGATGGTTTCTCATTATTTACTAAATAATAGCCATCAATAAAATATATTTGTTTATTTGTTATGGCATAATGTGTTATCGGTAGGTTGTTGTTGTACCCATTTAAAACATACGCTTTTAATTTACTGCATGCTAATATTTACACTTCTTTTTATTTCTTTTAAAGAACTCAATCCACTGTATTTTAATGTATTATGCACCTGTTTGGTGTGCCTCAGTGTGTGCATAGAAAACGTAAGGATAAATAAGGATAACGTAAGCATAAATGAGGATAACGTAAGGATAACATAGGGATGATTAAGGATAACGCAAAGATAGATAAGGCTAACGTAAGGATAACGTAACGATAAATAAAGATAACGTAAGGATAAATAATGATAACGTAATGACAAAGTAGGGAAAAATAAGGATACGTAAGGATAAATAAGGATAACGTAAGGATAAATATGAGTTGCAGAAAATTATCTTGGTTTAGTTGCGAAAAGGACCGTCATGCTAATAGATATAAAAATTGGGGACCATTCCGATCGATATTGCCGGGGTCGAACCCGCAGTTACGAAAGACAGGTGTCTAGTCACACTTGCTATCGTGCGCTCTAGTCCACTGAGTCGGTTAAGTATCTGTTCCCGGTATCCTGAATCCCGCTAGTTCAATTTATATGGTAACGTATGAAATTATAATAACGACTATAAACACCCCTAGTATCCTCTATACTTATCCAGTTAGTTCGATTGTAGTTAATCCGGTCCATTTTAAGAAATTCTGCTAAATGAACCTCCATGAGAAATAAAATGGGATTTTGACTACAATTCCAATTTAATTCCAATTTAAAAGATTTATTCATTATTAAAAATACATTATAGAAACTTAAATAAAATACATAATAAACTATACAAATATTCACAATAAATACATAAATAAATACATGCAAACTATAAACACAAGCATAATTTAGCCAACAGGCTTTACAGAGTGACACTAGTGCTTATTTTCATAAGCACGGCAAGCCACTGGGTCAGTGAACCCACACGCTGCGGGGGTTCCTGCCCAGCTGATCGTTCTTTGATCCTAGGTGGAAAGTGTATTCTTTTTGTTGTTTTCTGTCTTGGTGGACGTTTTCCAATTGTAACAACTTAATAGAAATGAATGAAAGGCATACGCTCTTGATAATTAAAATAAGAATAAATACTAAAAAATGTCGTTTTAGTCAGGTATACAGGAAAAAGCTAGAAGAAACCTGTTTAAAATAATTCAAAATTTAGTAGGGAGTGGACTAACCCCTATGGTAAAGCTTAGGCTAAGAGGGGGTGGGTAGGATGTCGTAAAGGGTAGGTAGGGTGCTAATGTCTGTCATTGCGTGTATGTTATTGTTGTTATTCGTAATAAAGTGGGAGATTTTCATGAATTAGTCGGTGTGTATGTTGAAAGTTGTGGTAGTCACGTATGTCTGTGATATGTGCTGTCAGTACTGATTTTTGTATGTTTTGTCTGAAAAATTTGGTGGCAATGTGCGTAATGTAATCTTTAATGTATGGTATGTCTGTAGTCTCATGTAGTTGTTGGATTGTCACGTATCTGTTTGAGTTACTGAGGAGTCGAAGAAGTTTATTTTGCGTCGTCTGGAGGCGCTCGAACTGGGTGTCAGACATCCTGTTCCAGACGACGCAACCATATGTTAATATAGGCCGGAATACGGCTTTATAAAGCGAAAGTTTTGAGTTTAAATTCAACACAGAGCGGCGGTTTATCAGCGGATAAAGCTTATGTAGGGCCATATAGGCCCTATTGAGCGTTTTTGTGATGTGTTGCTTGAAGAAAAGCCTTTGGTCCAGGTTGACCCCAAGATATTTAACTAATTTCTTTTCCTCAATAACTCTGTTGTTTATTGTCAGTGGCGTAAAAGTGGTAATGTTAGTAAATTTCTTGGTAAAAGTTATGGTTTCTGTTTTAGTCTCGTTTATCACTATTTTCCAGTGCTTGTAATTTTTTAAAATATTAATTAAGTGGTACCGCAACTTGGTAGTCGCGGTTTGAGCGTAAAAGGACTGGGAATAGAACTTGGTGTCGTCGGCGTACATTATTGTCTGTGTGAGTGGGTGCGTTGGTATGTCTACTAGAAATAAATTGAATAGAACTGGGGAGAGCACCGTCCCCTGCAGGACCCCAGCCCTTATAGGGTGCTGGATGGAGCTGATGTTGTTGATGCGGACGGTAAAATACCGGTCCTCGAGATAGGATTTTATTAGTGTTGTAAAATAAATAAGAAAATGATACAAATTTGTCAGTTTGTGCAGGAGACCTCCATGCCAAACTGTGTCGAATGCCCTCTGGATATCCAGGAGCAGCATTTTGGAGACGTGTTGCTTGTTAAAGCCGTCGATCACGTCGTGCACAGCTCTGCACAACGACAACGTGGTATTGTGCCCTCCTCTGAAACCAAATTGTAAGTTGGGTATTAAGTTTCGTTTTGTGATAAATTTATTTATATTAAACAAGTGTACTTTTTCAGCGATTTTGCCAAGAGTATTTAATAAGGAGATGGGCCTGTAACTAGCCGGCAGCACCGGGTCCTTACCTGGCTTCAAAAAAGGGACAATAATTGCAATTTTCCACGTTGCAGGGAAATATTGCAGGCGTATCGACGCGTTTATTATATGTGTAATCTGTATTAGGGCTTTTTTGGGAAGTTTTTTGTATAGTATGTTAGGGATGGTGTCGGGGCCGGGAGGTTTCAGATTAGGTAGTGTTTTAAGTATATTGTTGACTGAGTGAGGAGATGTAAGGAGTTTTGAGAGCTTATGTGGGGGGGATGGGAGTGTATGTGGGGATGTGTTGAATATTTGCGTCGATATTGACCTGGTGCTCGGTCTCGTTAGGTGAACTGTTGTAGGTTTCAAAAAGGTGGCTAGCCACGGCGTTGGCTTTCTCCCTGTCGGTTAGAGAAGTCTGACCATCAGAGATAAGTACAGGGATTTGTGTGTTATCCCGTTTAAGCAATTTGGACATAACCCACAGGGAGTTGTCCCTCACCGTGAGCTTCATCATCATCTTTGGCACTACAAGCCTGGGTGGGTCTTGGCACCATGAGCTTAGCTACCTTTTTATTCCACTCTTCATTTTTGTGTTGCATGAGTTTATTAGAAATGTTATTCTGTAGGTCCTACAGCATTCTCTTGTCGATCGGCCTTCGTTGCGGCTGCCATTTTCGGCGCACGCGGTTCTTGAAGGTAATCAAATTTTTCGAGCCAGCTGGGGAAGGTTCATCCCTAGGGCCCACCCGAACCTGTCTAACACATTTACGCCGGGCTTTAATAATATTTTCTGTTAATATTGATATTTCAGGATCGAGCTGTTCACGTGTTAAAATGTTAGCATTTATTGTGGTAGACAGGTTCATAAGGTGTTTGAACTTATCCCAGTTGGCCGTTTTTATAATCAAAAATATTGCGATGAAGGGCGTTCCGATCGACGCTGAAAAGGTTGAAGGTAACAGGGTTGTGAGCGGAGCTTAATTCCGGCCTGGACACCAGATCAATATCGTGCAAATAATAATTCTTGTTTAGGACGATATCTATGTAAGTGGGTGTAGTGTTGTGTCCAGGATAATGTGTGGGTGTATTGGTCGATAGGACCGCAATACCCTCCCTTAGTGCATAGTCCTGCACGACTGTGCCGTTGGCGTTGCCGCCCCTGTTTTTCCAGATGACATGCCTGGCATTTAGGTCCCCTGCTAGAACGACCTTGTTTTTTGCAAGCAATAAGTCCAGGTCTCCATCCGTTATCCTATTTCGGGGTGCGTTGTACGCCGCCACAAGGGTGGTACCATCCCCTAGCTCTATGCCAATATTTTCTATAGGAATGTCCGTTGGAGGGGCTGGAATGTGGGGAACGTCCTTCTTCACCAGAATGGCGACGCCTCCCCCTCTCCGCCCCCCTGTTCTGTCGGCCCTGTAAATAAAATAATTGTTAAATTTAATTTTATGCTTGTTTTTTAAATTTGTCTCCGTCAGTAGTGCAATGTCAATTTTGACTCAGAAGCCCCATAGTCTATCTACTGTTTGCTTTACTTTATTGAATTATTTATTATTTTCAGTCCTTGGGGATGTTTGTCAAATTCACAGCGACTGTCATGAACCGTATACTGGAATTAGTCGCTTGGAATGTATTCTGGGGGTTTGTAAATGCAAGTCTTTTTTATATTGAAGAAAACGGGTATTGTATAAGTAAGTAACAAATATAGTAATTAGATACCGAGATAGTTACTAGAGAGTTATTTAATAATTAAACTGTTTTTTTAGGCTCTTCAGGAAATATAAGAAGTTCCTTAATAATAATCGTCTTATGTTTTGGGCTTTCGTTTTATACTTATTTTAAATATATTTTTTAATGTTGTTTTGCTAATTATATTCCTTTGTAATCATAATTATTATATTTAGTTAATGTAAAGACCAACATATCAATGTAAATACTTATGAAGTAGTAAAACTTTTAATTTTAACAGATTATTCCACATCAATCAGTTTTTATTTATGCATAATTGTGTTGGTTTAAAAACATGAATTAAACAAATTGAAATTATGTCCTATTCTTTAAACACAAATTTGTTATGAAAATATCTAAATGTATTCATTGAGAGCCTCTTGTATGAATAATCTCGAATTTGTTTATTGTCTTAGTCATCTTTGGAGAAATGTATTATACATTTTATAATTTATTTCATAATAAGCAAAATTTATTTGGAATTTTTTTATCTATTGTCAATCCCATCCGGGAACATAGTGTGGATATATGTACATCGAGTTTTTTATCTCTCGGTTCCTACATCTCACCTGCTATAAGATACAGTCTACTAAAATTAGAGACAAACACACAAAATGTAATTCACTATCTTATGATTAAAAACTTATTTCAAAAAAAGCATAAAATATATTGAAATCTAGATAAAATAGTAAAAATATTAAAATACTCATAATGACATCTAAATTTATAATCGAAACTTCTCAAGTTATACACCTCAGCAAATTTACAGCTTGTATTCTAGTAATGTAAAAAATTAACTACTCGTTACAAAGTAATAAGTATTTGCCTAGTACCCAAAGTAACGATTACTTATTGTTTAAAATACTGGTTACTTATAATCATTCGTTACTATACCTATTGTACCTATACCGATTTTAGCTGTGTCAACGATAGTTACCGATCGAGACCGAGGGCCGGATATTTAATATTTAAGTTTTTTATGTTTTTATATTATTACATTTTATTTTGTTGGTGAAACATTTTTTGTTATGTTTATTATTGTTTATTTTTTTATAAAAGCAATATATTCTTATTACACAAGAAATTGTTTGTGCATTTTTGTGAATATTCATATTATAGAAAAACATTTTATTTTGAGAAAAAATGTTGTTTCTCTATATTAATATGTTTGGCTCATTCTTTACAGTATAATAATCAAAACAAAAGTAAATAATTTTACAATTAACGTTATGATAGGTCACAAATATCGTAAATTTGTTAATTTTAAAAAACATAAAAAGTACCAACTAATGAGGTCAAAGTAACGGGAATTCGTATCAAAAAAGTAACTAATCGTTAAAGTACTCAAAAATAACTAAAGTTTGTTTACATTATTATTGGGTCCTACATGTGAGTTCAAGTTTGCGATGTGACTCCATCAGTCTACAAAGTTTGATACGATGCGTTGTCTATAGATTTGTTCCAGTAGAAAATTACAAACGGTTTGATCAAATTTTTCAATGAGCATTGTTTCGTCCTTTTAATTAGTATAAGTTTAGCAGTAATAAAATTTTAGTCCTTTTAAGTTTAAATTAAGTTATGCATAAATTCACAAAATTAGTGAGATTGGTACTCCTACCGAAACACGCCGCGCCGAGGACACCCGAAGAGGTCCGCAACAACGAGGTTGGGGTGGTACTTTTTGAATGATAACGGCACGTGCCTATCGCAGCAACCAAGTGCAATTCATTTAAATAAATTATTGTGTAATAATAATAATAATTAATACCAGTGTATAATTATTAGTGGTTATTGGCGAGAGATGTCGACGTATCCATCCCCTGTTGAAGCCAGTTTTATCAAGGATCAAAAGGTAGGCTCCTTCTCTCACTATCGCAAAAAGTCGAATGTATAAATTTATCTCATTATTTATGTTAATCATACAAGCATGTCTAAACATCAACTCAACTAGTCGGAAATTAGTTGGCAATATATACTGCTGGAACGAAATTTTGCTTCACTTCTGCTTCTTCACATTTTCGCAGTTTATCGCATGGCATTTGATTGAAACGTAATAACATAATCCGCAACAGTTTTTAGAAGATGGATCGAATTATGGTCGAAGGTATTTATTTATTAATTGTTTAAATCATTTGACACCAGGGTTGGGAGAAGTATTAGTTCTCAAGGAAATAACCAGATATTTCTTCGAATAATTCAGATATTTATTTGAAGAGGTCCGAGGAAACCGAATACACCCATTGGTTTGTAAATGTAAGCAAAAATTCAATTGACCAATATGATATGTATAGAAATAATGTTAGGCTCTTCTGCAATAAAAAAATTTCAAGAAATTATGGGAGATATTGACATTAATGAAATCAAAATATAATGTAAATGTCACACCATCAAAGT
>JANEYF010002624.1:0-71768 GCA_029963845.1 Rhamnusium bicolor | reverse complement strand
AAAATAAATACTAAAGAACACTTCATTCATTCATTCATTTAAATAAAATTGACTTAACAGGAACAGATAATTTAGGGTAAAGGTAATGAATTAATAAATTGGGAATGTAGTCGCTTTTAATGCAAATTAGCAAAACCAATTTCGGTTGACAAAATAACAAACTATACTTGAAGTCTCTCACTGTCAAAATGACAATTAAAACTACTGCATTTGAGTTCAAATGTCAATGTTCAAATTGTCAATTGTCTTTCAATTTACGTTAACACAGACCAGGACAAACTCTATCTGTTAAAAACTAGTATTCGGACAGACTCAAATACTTAGTTAACTACGTCTCTCAATTTAGAATTAACTCTATATTGAGATGTGGAAAGTATCAATCATATATTCAATTGACATTTAATTATAACCTAAGTTATATTTGAGATTATTTCCGGACGGGCTCAGGAATTGATCTGCCTTTTTCAGCATCTGCATCCCATTTTATACTAAATGGTTGCGAAGTTTGTACCCATGAATACAAACAAAGTAAGTAAGGCACGTAAATACAAACAAAGTAGCAAAATGTTTACAAAGGGTGTCCAAATTTAAGGCTGCTTTTTGGAGTTTGGAATGAAACGCATGAATTACTTATTTCGTACGAAGTTTTTATTTTAAGATAAAGTACAACAATGACGGTTAATAATGGAAAAGAATATCGGACAAGTGACCTCCTTGGATCTTTGGCAACATATCATTCTTGTGGTAAAATTTTCGATCTTTTTCACATAACTACGGCGATATTTCTGCGATAGCAGCGATAATGTTAGCTGTGGTTTCAACAGGGGAGGTGCAACTTCACATACAGCGAATGAAATACTTGATCTTTCGCTGGAGCGTTTTGAAGACCGAATAATTTCACGAAGAGGAAACATTAACTGTCCGCCTAGGTATTGCGATCTAACGTCCTTAGACTTTTTCTTATGGGGTTTCTTAAAGGGAAAAGATTTACGCGGATAATCCTCAAATGATTCAGGAACATCGGGATAACATTATCGCTGCTATCGCAGAAATATCGCCGCAATTATGCGAAAAATTTATCAAAATTTTACCAAACGAATGATATCCTGCCAAAGATCGACAGGAAGTCACTTGTCCGATATTCTTTTCCATTATTAACCGCAACTGTTATACTTTACCTTAAAATAAAAATATCGTACGATCTAAGTAATTCATGTATTTTATTTCAAATTCAAAAAGAAATCTCAAATTTGGATACTCTTTAGATACCCAAATATTTATTTGGGGTAGTTAAGGTGACCTATCTTTCCAAAGAAACTAACCCTACATTATACATGTCTAGCCCCTACTAATAAATTAAATGTTGAATATTGATTTATATAAAACTGTTTAACTAAATTCTATCGTTACACATTATCAGTTAACGAAAAGATTATTATTGTTAATATAGATGACGCTCTTAAATACCAGCTTGCGACAAATAGTTTATAGTGTAACTCGAGGTGACAGTGGTTGGATAATCGACCATATACATACCCTTAAGTGAAAGATATAGTGGAAGTAACCAAAATCATCTCAAGGAAGAAAAAAATATAATTATAGATGAAGATAACAGGAATTCCATCAGAAGAAAAGTTCATTTGATCTATAACTCAGGTTCACTTGATGTGGATGATTCTCAATGAGAACCAAATTGACACCGTCATAACTTTTAAACTACTCGATTTAATTCGATGATTTTCCTGTTGTTTTAATTGTCGTTCTTTTCTTTATATAATCATTGACTTTTGGTTAAATTCCTACAGTTCATTTAGTTGTTATGTGTTTATTGGGGGATGAGGTATGGTCATCGGTTTAATTTCCAATATTCGATCAGTAAAGTTAAGCAGCACTGATCGAGTCCGTCAATTGGATGGATGAACAATAGCTCGTCTAACAGTCGGTAGGCTGTCAACAGACAATTCCGGGAAGGCCGCTAGTCTGATGCAGCCGGAAAGGCGAGCCCGGTGGAGGGTCGAAGAGACCTACCCAGGAGGATTGCCACTCTGCAAGCGGTGCAGGCATGCAAGCCCAGGCGGTGGGTTAGTTGACAGTCGAAGACCGTGGTTCAGAGTCCACGCTAAACTGTAGGTCCCTAGGAAAAAAACCCATTGTGGCCTACTTGCCTAGTAAAATAAGTAGCTACTACTAATACTACGTGTTTATTTAATTTTTTTTTAAAATAAGTTTGGAACACTTTTTAATTACATATTTATATAATTTTTCTAATTTTTCTAGTTTATTTCAATTGGTATCTTATGCGACTTGAATATGCAAAGCCATAAAACTTTATTTTAAAGCGATTAAAGATAAGAAAAAGCTACAATTACAGCAAACAAGTATAATAACAACAACAAGTACAACAAAAATGCAAGCATCCTTCACATAACAAATTAAATAACTAAATTTAATAATAACAAGTTGTCCCGCTTTTAGACTGCACCACTGCTTGACAACGATCTGGTGTACTGGCTATAATCTTGTTAATAATATTTTGTATTCCATTCTTCTCTGGCAATATTTTCTAATTTAACAAGATTCTTTGGCGGTTCTCCTCGACTCTAGTTACTTGTCTTTTAGTTGTTCCCTGAGTATGGTCCATGGGATGGCATCTGGTGACGTAGCAGGCCATTCCATGTAATTTAGGTTTTCTTCCTGAAAGAAGTGAATAATAGGTCCCGTTCTATGAGGCTTCGACTTGTCATCAACGTAAATAATTCTGTGCCCTGATATCGGTAATTGGCTTGACATGGTCTCGCAAAATTTATACGAATCGTTCACCATGTATGTTACTATGACTTATACAAATGCGGCTTCTATTTTCTCTATAAATCGTAGCAAAAAAAAAAACTCTTAAAATGCCGTGCTCCAAAAATCGTTCACCTCTAATTCTCCATAGACGGATCCTGTTATCTCCTGGAAACAAACATATTCTGGACTCATCTACAAAAATACAATTTCCCCATTAACACAATTCCCACTCAATACGATTTCTGGCACAATTTAGTCGTCTTATTCGATTTACTACAGAAATTTGTGGATGTCTAATAGGTCTATGAGCTGCCTTTAAACCATCCTCATATAACCCTTGATGGTTGACCTATAGATAGCAACTTTAATGATTCGTAGAGAATTTTTAATTATTAAGATATTTTGAGTAGGATAGCGTTGGATACTTGTTCTTAGCAATCGGTCTGTTCTCGTCGTTGTTACTCTTCGTCGTCCATTTTTTTATGCCTAAGTAGGAGAACTGTTATTTTTAAACCGTATCCAAGCTATGCTAATCATTAATTTGATAACATTAAAGTGTTCGGCAACTGCCCGTTGCGCCGTACTATCTTGTACCATGTCTATAACACAATTTAATTAAGCACTACTTAAGCGACGCATTTTTAATATTAACAGGAAGTGTCAACTGTGACAATTATGATCGCTTGCTATGTTTTGGTTGGCCAAATTAGAAAGAAAGAAATTTAAACGTGTTATGGAGAATTTCTCGAAAATATAATAAAATAATTATTGGGTATTATATAAACATCCTTTTAAATCTAATATGATAATAATAATAAATACCTATAGTTTCTCATATTTTATACTACTACTTAAAATTAATATAACAATTTCGCAGTGAAAATAAAGATGTTCATTATTAAGATTCCAAAGAAGGATAATATGCAGTTTAAAATAATTAACAGAACTTACCCCAGCTAATCTGGACATTTAGTTTACCCATTACATTAGTATTTGAAATTAATCAATAATTTTACTTACTGATAATTGGTGAAATTATTTTTATATTTATATTGAAAACTAAAAATTGAAACGTGGATATTCAAAAAGTCTACGCTTAGGCAAAATTAAGTATCCTAAGAATTTCCTTAAACTGCATTTTAATCATCATTTAATACAAATTATATATAAGAAAAAAATTAACTTCTTAATGCGGTAAATGCTTGAAATGAGAACCATTAACTACATTACATTCTTGACAACTGTGACGTGCTTTTTTCTTTCAGCGGAAAAAAGCAGTTACGTGTGGCGCTCGAGACTAGAGCGGTATGACGTTGTTCGGTTTTCGATTTCTCCAGTGCCAGTTTCTCTTTATGGTGCAGGCACAGCACTATTTCCCTATTAGCACATAATATGGTCTCAGGTAATTACAGTGAGGACGGAAATGTCCAGGGATCTAGAAAAAGTAAACCTGAAATAAGAACAAGGTACTGATAATTTTACAAAAATGTTTTTATTTAAGTAGATTTGTAAATTTAACAATTAATCAAATAACGGCATTTATTAACATACTAGTATTAAAAAAAGGAAATATTTATGTTTGCTTCAAATAAAACTTATTGCCATACACCCAAAAAAGAAATTGGAGTATTTCTAATAAGGCGTGTGTCTCGGTATGTAAATAAATGCGGATTAGCGGATAGATAAAAATATTACTAGCAGGAAAAACTAAAAGCTGTGTTTACTCTAAATGAAAATTACTTAAATTTGCTTCTAGAGCCAGTCTTTCAGGAGTGCCTTATATGCGCGGTTACAGAAAGTGAACAGTTGTGCCTTTAAGAGCGGAATTTATGCTCTTACTGAGTTTGATACAAAGTCTGTGTGACATACTGTTAGTGTCAGCTTATTTCCTAAAGCAAGGGGCCTCATATCGTTAGCCATCAACAGGTGTCGGTGCAGTGATTGTCTGAGCAACGTAAGTTCATAACGATGAGTTCAACATATCAATCTTAATAACAGTTTACTAATTCTGGCTTTATTGCTTCCGCAAGGGGTCTCAAATCGTTAGCAAACGGCCTGGGTCGAAATGGTCCACAGAGAGATGCAAATTCGCTAGTATATTATTGTATAAGTTCGAAACATTGACTGATTTCCAAACTGTTAATCCTAGCTTTATTTCTACTGCAAGGGTCTCAAATCATTAACAAAAGCCTGGCTCAAAACAGTCAGTCATTAGTAAATATAAATTACTAATGTGGTCAATAAACGCACTCTCAATAGCTGAATTTAATTTCCAAAAGAAAACGAAGCTCTCTTTGACAGACGGACGGAAGCGATTCTAGGCTAAAATTACGGAAAGAAATGAGTTAAAATTTCTTCTAAAACTTTTACATTAACAAAATCTTTTCAAAATTAATTAGGGGAAATTTTTACTAAATCTTTGAAATCGTAAAATTAGTCTTCAAATAAAAATTCAAGTCAATAAAAAATCACAGAAAACAGCTAGCAGTATTTTTTACAAAGCCTTTAAAATAGTAAATATTAAATTTTAAATAAAATGCAACCAAGTCAATAAATAAGTAATAAACACGAAATACATATAAATAGCCGGAAAATTCTTATTCTTAATAGCCAGGTGATATTCCTTCGCATATAGTAATTCCAGCACTGTTTTTTCGAGTTCAGAACGTCTGTATTTGTACCCTTTTTCAAGAGGTTTTGCTCCGAAAATCAGCAGTGTTCACAAGTATGAGTTAAATTACCCATAAATACTACCTTATCTCCGCTTGTGTTCTGGCTAGCGGTTTTTTTTCAATATAGACTGTTAGTTTTAAATGAACGAATTCAATTTATAAACTAAATAATATTTTACTAGAAAAATAAAACAAACGGTCTAAATGGCAAAATAATCAATAATTTCCATTCCTAAATTAATTCTCTTACTGGCAATACTCCTATGAACTATTTTAGTATTGTTTAACTGATTAATTGTCCTTATTTTAATTAATTATTAGTTAAACAGTTTTGGGCTTGTGTTTGTTGTAAATAAACATTTAAACGATACAGGGCATACACAAAATATTTATAAACAAAACAAACAATCTAACAATGATAAACAATTTAAATTACTTTAAATAATATTAATAGAGCAGTTAAGAATAAATAACGTTTATTAAAAAAGTCCATATAACTTTATTAAAACTAATTAGAAATAATTATTTCACACTTAGGCAGTAAATTATTCATATATTTATTAAACGGATCAACCATTTTATTCTTCATGATAAATAATAAATTAACTGCTGATGTAAAATCATTACAATAATTGCAAAATGAAAGGAATATTATTTCATGGAAAAGTAAATTATTATCCAACTTATGTGAGTTTTCAAAAAGGTACGAAATTAAAATGTTTGCTAAACATATTTATTAGTGCTATACAGGGTGTATAGATATGATTTGGCTCACGTAATATAACGGAGCACCGTCTAATTGAAACCAGCTATTAATTAATTCTTGTGGTTTGAAGAACATCCCTAAATTGATTAAAAAAGTCCTTCCTCTAAAAACTGTAGAAATAGGTCAAAATTTAATTTTCGTGGTAGAAAATTAGGCCCACACAAATGTTCATCAATTAGACCTACCCACATATTAATATGAAATTAACGTTGAAATGATCGTATCCTTTCAGGATATGGATTTCCGTGTGCCTATATATGAGGATTAAGGTAGTTTGTAATCTCGCGGTGTGTATTGGTACATAATGCCACAGCATAAGGAGAACTATACTGTAATAATACCTTGGTGAAAAATCTGGATTGTCTCTTATAGTATTCCTTAACGAGACGCAGAACTGTAGCCACCTTTCAAGGTCTTCTGGGAATTACTCGTGTAGTGGTTGATAATGATAAGCATGAAATCTGTTTCTATGTAAAATTCTTACAACAAAAGACTGGAAAAACCTAACCTGTTGACTTGCTCTTTGTGTACTAAGGCCAGGATGGGTAGGTACATACGTATGTACATCAAAAGCCTGGATAATATAATTTAGTAAATTAAATACTATGGCTATTGCCTCCTCTCCCAATTATTGTTTTTCAGCTTTAAGTAGTATGCAGTGACTCACAACCTAAATATTTATTACCGTCATTTTTTTCTTATATGAACTTAAATTATTGTATTTTAAAACGTACTAAATACGAAAAATTTTACTAATTCATTTTTAACTAAAAACATACTCATAATATTCCCTGGATGTAATGGTTAAATATATTTTTGTCTGATAGCTATACAGTGCACAATTATTAGTGTAAATTTTTTTGCAAATTTTATAATATGTTTTGTAATTAATTAAACATGAATTTTGTGTTGGAAAAACAATGACAATTTTTACTTTATCACTACTATTATTATCGGGGTTTTGTTAAGCAGACATTTATGATAATTAAATAAAGCGATTTATTATATACAATGAAACCCCATTATTGTAATATAATAATAAATAATTGTTTGATTAATATGTCGTTGCCATTAGAATAGTAATATTTTCATATTGTTTTACTAATTGCGCCTCTTTGTTTGTTTGTAACAGAATTATTACTCTAATTTATTTTACTTCAAAAACATTAAATATTGTGTACATATTTATAAACCTATTTGTAATTAAACAGACCATATTTAATAATGTTTAATTACTTTGTGGCAAAATCAGTTCTATGTTGATACAAAAATTATTTAATCCTCAAAATTAGAATTTAATTTCGCCAACAGAACTAAAGACAAAATTGACACAAGATTTATTTAATTATTAATAATAAATAATAATAAACACCACATATAGTATAATCCCCTCTATCTTTAAATTAACGTTGTACAAGAAGGGCACACATTTAGAGACAACGAACACACACACATATTCGTGCATAGTGGAAGCAAAGTCTCACAATTAATTCCACTGCCATAACCGGGAATCGAACCCGGATGTTTTTATCGAGAGCCAAACTACGTTGGCTCTTGATCATCAGTCATACATATATATTTGTATATTTAAACATTATATTTAACACAAAACGATAACATTTAATTTCTTATACAGCACCTATAGAATTATTTAACTATCCGTTAGAAATTTGAGGATGTGATATTAGTAATGAAAGTTAATTGTGAAAATTCCAGCGGCGCGCTTGATAACCGTGGTCAATGTAAGTATAACTAATTACAAGGTCTAACCTCTTATTTGTTGTCCTTGAATGTTGGTTTGTGGTTCTCAGCATACACCTGCATCATTAATGGAGATTCTATAGTATCCTGTGATAAATCTCTACGCTTTGCTGCAAACGTCGATGTTATTTTGAAAATAAACGTTCTACATCCAAAGGAGTAATATTCGTGTGTATTTTTAAGAGTCAATTAGGCACTCACGCAGTTTTAATGTCCGAAATTTTACTTAACACGTCTTGAAATTTCTTAGCAACACGGCCGCCAGTATCATCTGTTAACGTCCATATTTCCAAGTTTACTTTGTCCATTATTTCCAAAGATTAAGATAAGGATAAACCACTTTTGAATTTTTCGATTGCATTATTTGTTAACTATCTACTTTAATTTTTATGTACAGTGATCAAATCTTGTTTGATCTGTTTATTATTTGTTCCAGACTCTCCTTTATAGTGTTAGACTCTTGGGGTCAAATGTGAATATTATCTATTTAACGTGCTCGAAATATTTACTGTAATAAAATATGTTCTTAAGAGGTCAGGGTGCAGCTGAACACAAGTGTTCTCCTAATATTAGGACATCAGTTTGCCCAGAAAATTAGTCTATCTCGACAAGGAATTTACTTTTTCAGTTATGCTGCTCATTTCGGACGCACCCTGTATATACTTTGTACTTTACATATTAAACTTTATACATTATACTTATAACTTATAATTCATTCTTTATACTTTTACTTTATACTTTATACTCTATACTCTGTACTCCATACTCTATACTTTATACTCTATACTCTATACTCTATACTCTATACTCTATACTCTATACTCTATACTCTATACTTTATACTTTATACTTTATACTTTATACTTTATACTTTATACTTTACTTTATACTTTGTACTTTATACTTTCTACTTTATACTCTATACTCTATACTCTATACTCTATACTTTATACTTCATACTTTACACTTTACTTTATACTTTATACTTTATACTTTATACTTTACTTTATACTTTATACTTTATACTTTATACTTTGTACTTTATACTTTATAATTTATACTTTATTCTTTATACTTTGTACTTTATATTTTATACTTTATACGTTATACTTTATACTTTGTACTTACTTTGTACTTTGTACTTCATACTTCATACCTTATACATTATACTTTATACTTTATACTTTATACTTTATACTTTATACTTTATAATTTGTAATTTATACTTTACTTTATACTTTATACTTTATACTTTATTTCCAGTTGTTGGGTTACAATAAATACAATATAATATATAAGGGATATATTATATATTAATTTAGTTGATATTTTAATAACTTCTAAAAGTGTTTGATATAAAGCACCTGTGCCCAGGGAGCATATCTGCAGTCCTAAGAACAGATGCCGTATCTACAAAAATCGGATTTTGAGATTTTAGTCCTAACAGGTTCGTGGCAAGCTAAATTAACTATTTACCAAACAGAAACGCCGTATCTTTTAACGAAATAGAACCAAGTTACATACTATTTTGACGTATCTACAAAATTTGTGTCATTTCCTAAAAAAATATGCAATATATTTACGTTACTAATATAAAAAGCGAGAACTGCTGCCACGTCTGGGTAAATACGATGTTTCCTGTTAGAAGAAGTCAGATACAACATTTATTAATAGGAAAGACGCGCGATAATTCACAGAGCATTACGTGTTTTTTGTAAATGTTATTTATTCATCACATTGCACAGTTCGAGTGTCATTGGGTATTGTTAGTTAGGGAACAATTATTTTATATTATTAATTTTGCGTTTTTCACTAGATGTTTATGTCGTTAAAAGGTATATTATGAAAACATTTTGTAAATTTTATATTTCATGATATAAATATATATAGTAAAATGTCAAGTAGATCGAAGAAAATTATTTCCATTGTACCCAAAGTACCTGAAAGTGAGGTTTTGACCGGTCCTAATGTAGAAAATATTCAAGTAATAACTGAAGCTGGGTTTTCTTGGCATCTTTAAATTATCCAGTCGAACCTAATTTTCAAGCGTTGAATGCAATAATAGCAAATCAGCATAAGGCTGAAGTCCTGGATGAGGAACAAGTATTCACTGAAATGACCAATTTAATATCATTACCAAACGATTTAAAGAGAGAAAGGTATTTATTCTAAATACCTGCAGCCAGTCGGCTTAATATAAAACGGAGCACTACTGACAGTGAAAGAGAACAAAATACCTTTTAAGTACAAATTAAAAACTGAGAATGGTGAAATGGTGGAAGTGTGAAAATCGTTCTTTCTCACTACACTTGGTTAGAAAGAACCAATGACTGGGTTTTACATGACACTCTAACAAAAACCCAAAGGTATCAACTGAATCCTCTATAAGATCGGCGAACACAGTCAGCCAAAAGAAAGTAGATTACGATGTAGTAAACGCTCATATAGAGTTATTTCAACCCTCTACTTCCAATTACAAGTAAGTTTTAAACACATTTATTTTTGTATTCAACTATTTAGAATAGAATTTTATCCTCAAACACATGTATGTATATAAGTACACAATAGTTATCACTATTACATATCATATTCTATATGGTAATGGTCAAAATAATAAATGAGGAAATACTTACATACATGAAAAATGCTTCTAGTGAAGCCGTCGAGAAACCGTACAGAAACTAAACTTAACTTATTTAACTAAAGTACAATATTGCATGTATTATTATTACAATGTGATTGTAGATTTGTCAAACGTAAATTAAATTTTAAGATTAAAATTTTAAAATTACAAAAGTAGTTTCAAAAATTCCGTGACCAATGTAAAATACGTGAGGTGAGAGTACAATTTTTAATTCACGTTTGAATATGTTTAGATTTATAATTAGGGCTGTCAAAAATGTTCCGTGGGACAGTGGCGTACGCGAAATTAACTAATACGGGAAACAATAAACTGTTACAATTTATAACAATGTATGTAAAACTTACCCTCTTCACTAGCTTGATGAACTAGCTTGCTTATCACAAACTGGAGAAGATGTGTTGTAGCCATTTAACAGCATCAGGTATGTTTCTATGGTTGTCTCCATGAGTGATGTTTGCTTTGGTGAAAGTATATTCTTATATTTTGAAAACGACCGTTCGACATCTACTGATGTAATACACGCATACGTATAATAGTCTTTGAACGCACTTAACGGATCTATGGCTGCAACATCACATATTTGTCTTAATTTGGTAAAATCGGTGTCTTTATTTAACACACTTGCGAACTTTTCTTTAACGTGCTCATTTGCTGCGTCACCTATAGCATGTAGCAGTAGATTTACTTCGTCCATTATTTGCAGTGACTCCGCTAACGATAACGCACTGTTTTCTCATTTTTTTATGCTTTCATAGTTCTTCGCAATATTTTTTAAAGCTGTTTCAACGAAAATATCTTCGAATTTTGTCTAGCTTTCCTTAATAGCCGCAGCCTCATCTTGAATTGTAGTATCACAGCTTTTATTTGTTGGAAATATTCAGCATTATAAAAAGCTGCATACAACCATGTTCCCCAACATGTAAGAATCGGCTGTGGTAGTTGAGGGAATACCGGGACACTTGCTATGAAATACAGGGAGACGTTTAGGAGATTTAAGAAACAATTTAAAAACAAATTAAGTTCCTCTTCTTGATAAAAGTTAAAATATAGAGTGGAATGAAAAATAATATTAACTGAAAATTTTTGTTAATTATTATTTAGTAACTTTTACAAATCTTATCACAGATAAGTATAACATATCTTTTTAAACAATTACTTTCCCGGCTATTTGCCAAAATTGAGTCAGTAGTACTGAACATAATGTGCATATTATCTTTTTTTGTAATCCAAGTTTCAGCGTTTTGGCAAATAGCCGGGAAAATAATTGTTTAAAAAGATATATGTTATACTCATCTGTGATAATATTTGTAAAAGTTACTAAATAATAATTAACAAAAATTTTCAGTTAATATTATTTTTCATTCCACTCTATATTTTAACTTTTATCAAGAAGAGGAACTTAATTTGTTTTTAAATTATTTCATTGACCCCAAGGGGTATTTCCGCTATATAATTTCAATTATTCTGTTCTCTGAAGCTATTAATGTTTATTACATTAAGGTTTACAAGTTTGGTTACTTTGGATTCTTTAAATGTGCTGGCTACTCTGATGAAGCAATGCAGGCGGAAACACGTGTCGGTAGATAATTTAAAGTTTTTTAAAGTGAGTGTCAACTGGTGAGTACCTTGTGTTTTATTTATTTTTGGTTTTACTTGACAGAATAGTTGTAATTAAAAATAACATTATTGAGTCAGTAGTACTGAACATAATGTGCATATTATATTTTTTGTAATCCAAGTTTCAGCGTTTTGGCAAATAGCCGGGAAAATAATTGTTTAAAAAGATATATGTTATACTTATCTGTGATAAGATTTGTAAAAGTTACTAAATAATAATTAACAAAAATTTTCAGTTAATATTATTTTTCATTCCGATTTAAGAAACACCTTTTTTTGTACTTGCTATTAATGCATCCACCTCTGGAAAACCTTTTCGAATAGTTTCTGCCACAAGATGTAAAGCATGCACTTTACACGTAACATGTATAAACGTACAACCTTGTTCTTGCAAAGAACAGTCTACCGAACGCATTGTCACAGCGCCATCAGTCACAAACATCAACACTTGAATTTTTGACAGTTCAAATTTTTCTAACGTCTCCAGCACCACCCTGGTAATTGTTTCGCTAGTACACTGACTTAATCTTTTGCTAGCTAGTAACAGTGGAACTGTCGATTTAAGAGGGTCCAGTACTCGTACTATAACATTTAAAATAGAATTTTTTTTACAATCTGTTGTCTCATCAACAGATAACCACAGGAGTGTATTTTTTTAATTCACATTTCATCTTACTTACCATGTCTACGTGTACAGTTGGTAGATAGATATATAACATTGTGGGACTTGGTAACTTCACCTGGGCATTGTATTTATTCCAGAACTCTCGAAATGGTTGTTTATCGAGTATGTGCAGCGGAACACCACAGGCAATCAGCATTAACAGTAAATCAAATATAGACTGTGTTGTCGAAGGCACGCCATTTTTTTTATTTTTATGGTGTACACTATGTATGTGACGTACACAGTCACGCTTATCCCAGCACATCAAATCTTTCTCGCACACCTTACAAATTATTTTAGCACCATCATAGAATAAATCCGAGAATTCACCTATGAATTTATTCACTTTGTCAGCAAATGGCCGTTTTCTACCCCTGCGTACGTCTGCCATGCTTTATTATTAAATTAATATCCACAATACAGTACAACAAATAAAACAAAAACACGAAAATAATATGCAATACGCCCAAGTGACTTAACGTGTACACAACTCGAAAGCTAATAATTGACTAGACTGGAGAAAGAGTTTCGCCGTCAAGGTGAATGCCGGAGACAGTAAGTACATATGTACTCTACGACCATGATACACAGAAACGATTTGCAGCTTTATTTATAACTATTTGAATATTCTGTGGTAAATAATTCCATATTGTTAGAAAATAACTATTAGTAAAACAAAATTGTTAGCGTTATTATATTTTTCATTTGATTCTATTTTTTAATTAAATTTTTACCAAGGAAAGATACTAAGTTTATTTTAAATTAAATAAATAATACTATATAAGAAGATTTAAGTTAAATAAATAATGTAAAGTTCTTAATTAACTAGTGAAAAAATTTTAACCCTCATGTTCTCTGCTTGGCACTCTCTGTACATACTGCATCTGTTATTAGGACAGCAGATATGTAGTGCCTATTTATTTATACAAAAATAACTGATTACCTGTAACTCAGCTTATAGTTTGAAAATAACAAATGAAAATTGAGAAATCTTACATTAACACGTTTATAATTTAGTGTTATATTACACCATTATTTATTTAACTAACAAAAATAAAAATTCTCTCAAAAAATACATTACACATAGAAGCACACTTAAATAACTCATCAAAACCAACTTATATAAATATTTCAGAAAATTCTGCTTTAATTTCAATACAAATGTATTAACTTCTTTAGAGAAAACGTGACATTTATAATAATAATAATAATAATAGTAATAATAATAATAAGGGGTGCAAGAGCAGGCAACCTCCGCGCGATGCACCCTGGACAGGTAACTCTGCCTGACTAATGTCGGCAGGGGGTACCAAGGCTAACCACCTGGTACTCCTTCTACTTCCTTACAACCTAAGAAGAAAGGACCATCACGATCGACTCCAAGCGGATGGGGGGTCAGAGACAGGCGGGAGGGGCCTCACCAGATGGACTCAACAAAGACGAAAATGGCAATGCACACGGACGCTTTAAGTGGACGAGGGAACTTCGCGATGACTGACCTGCCGCGAGAGTAGTAAACCTGAGCGAAGGGGATACATGGCGCGATTGCATGCACTTTGGTGCAAAATGCATCCAGAGCATCGCGACTTCTCTCAACAACACCTGAGAGATCAAGTATCCTCCTTGCGCAGGACAGGTTACGTAAGAGCACCCCGTCAGTTGGAAGAATTGCCAGTCGCAGTCCCACCGCGGCAATTACTAGCTGATGGGGAACATCCTTTAGAGTTCACCGATGTAGACTTAAGAACAAGGGTTAGCCTTAACACCAGGGCTAACCTAAAGCCACAAGACCTGGCTTGGGAAACTTTATTTTCACGAAAAATATCAATTTATAATAATTATGCATGAACGATATTCAACAGAGTTGCTCTTACATTCAACCATCTTAATTATAAAAAATATAAAAATTAAACAACATGCAAATAATAATAAAAAAAGAAGATAAGAATTATTAATGAGGATTTAAACTAGTGTATAAATATATTAATTTATAACAAATATGATAGAGCAACAAATAACTAACTACAAATACTAATATATAATAATGGGATGTAACTAGGTATTTCGTCTTTTATTGAGAATGTGGACTTTGACTTGTCTTCTAAATGAAGCAATACTGGACAGTTTTTTAGGTTCATAGGAATAGAAATAGATTTTTATGGCGTTAAAACTAAAGGAATGTTTAAATGAGGCGGTATTATATTTAGGTGTATTATAGAGATCGCAGTGTCTAGTAGTACGTGTATGTATATCGCTACCTTTTACAAGCTTACTATACAGATATTGCGGCGATTTTGAGGGTGATAAGTCTGAACACCAGACAAGCCAAATGCACCTGAAACCTTTCATCAAGACTTAGCCAATTAGATTCTTCCATTTTATGTGAAATGTAATCGAATTATTCCTAAATTAAAGTTGAAATGTAGACAATCATTTTGAATCTTTGAAGGCTATCTCTGTTCCTTTGCAATAAAGCTGGCGCAAAAAAGTTGATACTAGACCCTCACTTTTAGATCTAATTATATGGATCTACCATTGCAATATATACATAGACTACAATTCACTTAGCGAATTAGCATGAATTTTCTTATATTGCCTCTCACTAAAAATATTTTCCATTTGCAGACCATGCCATACTTTTTCTTGGCTTCGAAGCCAAGAAAGGTTAGTTCCTTTTAATGACTTCCTAGAATTAAACACCTGGGTACGCTTAATATTACTTACAAAATATACCAGGACAGCTCGTGTGTTATCTGCATGAGTATGTTCACTCACACGAAAAGTGTAGTCTATTTCTTGATTAGCACATGGTACATACATTTAAGAGGGCTAATCGAACCAGTGTTTGTAAGGTAATTTTTCAAAATTTATTTCTTCCATACGGTTTGGTCAAATTACACCAAATTTGGAGGATCAGTAGTTGAAAGAGTACTAGAGGGTACATGTATATCTATTTTAATTAATTTTCACTTTATGTAGGGAAAATTTATACTGTAAATTTAAGTGAAATTTGGACGTGATTAGCTCCTGAATTATGATATCAATCGGTAAAATTCGAGGTAAAATTCATACATGTCGTCTAGAATGAATATTCATAATTATGCTCAGCAAGTTTCAAACTTTTATTCCGTACTATTTGGTTAAAAAGAATTTTCTAAATAAGTATCTTTGTCACTACAAATGGAGCAAGGAAGTGTTACCTCTATCGGGAATCGCACCTCAATGAAGTCGGTGAATAAAACGTCCAGTGAAGGTATAGTCAAGAGCAAAATTATTCAGCGGCGCATGTATAAAAACTTTCTAGAGAGTGACACAGCTATCCGAAGCTATTTCCCGACTAGGCCCCTTAAAGTGTTGTTGATTAGAGACACAATTATTTCTACAAGATCTTCACCGTTATTCTCAGCGATCCCAAGAAAGCATAGGAAATTTTTCTTAGAATGTTGATCAAGGTCAAATTTATCTGTAAGCTTTGAAATTGCCATTGTATTGGATGATACCAATTTATTAAGCAGCTTTAAAGAATCAGACACGTCCATAAATTTTTTTGTCAGTCTTCTCCATTTTATGCTCAATCTTTTCCATTTTATGGTCAAGTTTAGACTCAAGTTGTTTCACAAAATTAGTAAATACCATATTTATCAGCGAATCTAGCTCCGCCTCTTCAGTATTAGGTGAAACTTGTTTGCTTGATTTTGTAGGTGGCATATTGGTTGGTATATGTATGATATATATTGATACATACGACTTTATCGATATGGTAAGCACTTCGAAAAGGCAACGCAATGGCTTCTCAGAAGGAAAATGTCAGATTTAAGGGGTTAAAACAGCACTATTTTACACAAAACACACACTCTAAGTATGCGGCTAATTTATTTCATGCATTATATGGACACCAAAAATTACTTTTGAAATCAGATATAAATAAACATTAGTGTTCAAAATTGGTGTCCATATAATGGATGAAATAAATTAGCCGCATACTTAGAGTCTGTGTTTTTTGTAATTTTGTTGTACATTTTCGACCCTAAATAACTACCTATAATTTTATTTTCTACTTTCTGTATCCAGTTAATAAGTTCTTGCACAGATGTGTGATAGCATTCCTCTAACTGTTTGCAGAAAATATATTCTGCTGAACAATGAACAACGAACTAATGAGATAACTTAAAACCGATGATGAATTACGGTCTATAAGAAAGAAATACCAGATTTATGTTTTTCTCAGCACCTCATATAAAACGATTTATAGTAACAAAAGAAAAATAGAAAGAATTGCTACTTAAAAACATAATGAAATCTTTACGAGCAGAGTAATTAATCATTGCCTCTAGGTAATTAGACACTAGTGTCATAAATCCAAAAAGCAATATTACCGGAGGCTATATTGGCGACGTGGCCGGTTCATTTAGGTCACTTCGGTGTCCAAGTGCCCCGCATGGTGGCCTATCGGTCTCACTTACTCTGATAACTAGTGAAGGTGACATAAATGCGCCCAGGCTGGAATTGAGCCAGCGAGATAAAGAATTAGAGCTCTTGTTCCTAAAACCACGGCGATTCAGGTAACGGTAACTGCCACTAAAGTGTCTCATCTGCAATTCCTCCTGATAAATCACCTGGCTATAAATTCCCCGCTCTATTCTATCTTCGTTAATGAACTACTTTACACGTGACTACCCTTACATTGTCCAATATTGTCAGGACCATTTCATACAAGGATTCCCGCTTCTTTAATTTATTCAGAATTATCAGGTGTAAGAACGATTTGGAAATAATCGCTTGTTCAATTTTTAGTTAAAAGACGTACGTTACATAAAAGATATGTAAAAACATAATATAATTGGTTTGTTGTCACTTATGTTACTACAGCTAAGTAACTTAAAGTCAATTGATCAGATTATCCCCCTCTTCTGTATCCTTTTCGCGATGTAGGTTTTTCTTTTTTTATGAAAACCATGTATATTTTTGTGAAGTGAATAAAAAGAAGTATTTGCTAGAACTAACCTTTTTCTAAGTATTGACTACGATTCTGTTGAATAAAAATGTAAGTAATAACTAACCCCAGTATTTACTAAGAATATCATGATGGCGCTAGTTATTACTAATGTTTTAGGTGAATAAAAATAATCGGTGGTAGTAAATTCTCGATACTTTTCAAGTGTTCGCTGGAGAATGCTAGTTTTCAGTTTAGTTTCAGCTATGGCGATGTTCATGCAGGTTCGTAAAATAAAAAGTTTACTCCAAACGCAGACGGATTGACAACTACTGTAAGCAGTTGTTGCGATTCGAAAATGACAGTATTGACTTTTTGGCGTCTCAATTTTTGCCAGAAAATATAGACACTAGAGGTGGAGCTATTTCTTCAAGGCAGAAGATGGAAATACTGTTACGTTATTTCGGTGATCCAGGTAAACTTTTAGAAAAAGTTTACTTTTCTGCTCGTTAGTAATGGTCATGTTTGAAATAATTACATATAAAGAAAAACATGTTGGAATTTAATTTTTTTTTTTAGGTTTCCAGAGTGGAGTAGCGGAAGATATGGGTGTCCATCGCAGCACTGTAACAAAAACAGTTAATTATGTTATGGATTGCATTATAGCGAGAGCCGATGAGTGGATTCATTTTCCTGCAACACCCGTTGAAATGAATGAAGCTAAGATTTTGTGGAGAAGATCTTTTTCAGATGCCAACTGTAATAGGAGCTTTGGACTGTACCCGCGTCGAGATTAATAAACCTACATTACCCGGTGATGAGTATATTAATCGTAAAGGATAAGCTACTATTAATGTTCAAGCAACGTGCAATGCAGCTGAACAATTTACAAGCATTTCTGCCGAGTGGCCTGGTAGTGTCCACGATGCCAGGATCTGGAGGATAAGCCCTATAAGAGGTATAGTATCTCAGTACGATGGTCCTGTTTGCTTGCTAGGAGATTCAGGATATGGAATATCACCATGGTTGATAACACCTTTCCAGTCTCCACGGAATGGATTGGAGCCACATTTCAATTTGATCCAAGCCAGAGAACGTTGTATAATTGAGAGGCTGTTTGGGCAGCTGAAGAAAAGGTTTCCCATTCTCGGTAACTGTGTTAGAGTCACATCGAAGAGAGTCCCAAAAGTGATCATTTCATGTGCAGTACTCCATAATGTTGCAAAGCATTTAAATGACGTTTTTGACTTCAATAATGAAGAAAATGAACACGAAGCAGTGGAAGGCGCTATTGTAGATGAACAGCAAGAAACTAGAGCTACCAAAGCGAGGGGAATACAGAAGCGTAATGAAATGATGCAGTTGATCAACGAAATGTAGTTATTTATTATACCAAATACATACTATATATATAAAATAAAATTTACAAACTCTGGTATATTATGAAATCTCCTATTTCCTGCGTAGTTCGAGTTGATTTTTCACAATGTTTAGATTTATCAGAACATTTTTCACATGGGTTAATCTGTATTTTTTGTTTTAGTTTTTCTAATTGTAGTTCTTCTTTTTCTATTTGAATTTCTTGTAACTTAAATTGTTGTAGCAAAACAATCCTCTGCAACTGAGGCAATGATAAGTCTTTTGTTTCATCGCTTTCGTACTTCTTGATAATTTTTTCACTTTTCCTTATTTTCTTGGAAGGTCCCGGCGTATCACTTACTGATTCTTCTTCGTTATCAATTCTATTATTCTCTTGTAATACGGTACTTCTTGTCACTGTTTCAGTTCCAATCGACAAGGCTTGAGGAACTTTACAAAAAACAGAATTCGTTTCCTTTTGCATAACATCTAGGAATTTCTGTTCCAATTCCTTGAGCTTTATGGGCTTTATTACCCGTAGCAGTTTTGTCGGTTTTCTTTTTTATACTAGTTTTCATATTGTTTAGTGTTTTTGTAAGCTGAGCAACTTCCACCCTCTTCCCTGCAGCACGTGAAAAAATCTTCTGCTAATTTTTCCCATGTATTTTTCTTTGCAGATACCATTGACGGTATTTTCGACTTTTCTAGAACAACAGGATTTTCACAAATCAGTTTTACGAACAAGCTCCTGTCCAACTGTTTCTCTACTAAGGAGTTATCATTCTCTTCATCAGATGACATCTTAGTAAAACGTGAGAAGCAAAACACAATAAAATTTGTATATGTTTAACGCTAGGTACTTGTTTAGATTTGTATCGTATTTCAACTACTGGCTATAGACAAGAAGTGATGAATACGAGAGCATGAGGCATCGTGTCGTGTACTGCGCCGTAAGCACTGTGTTAGTGTTAACTACGGTTAGTTATTGCTATGTATTTAGTAAATACTAAGATTATCATGATAATTACCCAGTACTTACTACCTACCTTTAGCAAATTCTTATTCACCTCCTTTCGAACAAATGCTAAAACTATCTAGTATTTACTAACTAGTATTTACTTTTTTTAATCACTTCACCGATTGTCTGACGTTATGAGGCATTCTCTAATTTCTTTTTCTTTTTCGGGGCTTACTAACACATGAATAATTCTTCGTTATCTAAAAAATATAGTTCGCAAGTTTTCGATTTTTCAGTTTCACCCTTACTGATATAACTTTTATGCTCACCTAACCTTACACTGAGTGGTCTGGAATACTCTCCCATATAACATTTATTACTTTTTTTTGTCTCTGCATTTTTCTTTCCAGGAATATCCATACTCATGTAAGTTTTATACACATTATATCTTAATAGCTAGGTATATGGAATTTTGTAAAATAATGGAGGATAATATTTCGAAGCTAATTAGTTAAGAAAGAACGTTTAAATTCTAACAAAATATTATAAATACTATAATATAAAATGAATGTAAAAGTGGTTTTAGTAATATTCAAACTAATATTCTTTGCACACAAATTTATTACTGTTTTACATGTTTATAAACATTTGTCACATTTTTCGAAATTGATAAATAATGTTGAAACATTCACAAAAAACTATTCAATCAATATGGAGTGGGATCAAGTCCACAATTCAATGAGTAATTTCTATACATTCCTGTTTTAGCTAGGGATTTGCTGAATTCTTGGTTAGTGGGGAAAAAGATGTGGGAACGCTGTGAATTGTGGGTGCGTACCTAAAATTAAAAATGAATAGGGGTTAGAAATTTCAAGTTGACTATTTTATCGTTTATAGTTACAGGGGTGGATTATTCAAATGAGAATTATTCAAGATAAATAGTTAACTATACATTATAAAGGATGTTTCACTAAGGTCAGACTAATAGGCGCAGGGTGATAGAGGACTTCAACACGCATCGATTTGACTCCCATTTGTTTTATGTAAAAATTTTAAGTTTAGGAATTATTTAAGTTTTCGTGTATTTTTAGATACCCTCTGGTTTTGCCCATATAACTTTACAAAAAGAACAAAAAATTTCGGTAGCTATCTTAAAAACTTCTCTACTTTACTGTCAATCAACCCGACAAATTTCATTCAGCTAGCCCGATAACATGAGTGAGGTCCACACAAAAGATGCAAACCGCGGACACATGTATTTCAGACTTTTGTGGCTGCAAAACCCGTGTTTCCAGGGCGACAGTCAATATCGCCACGAAGGCTGCATACGTGGAATTCCCTACCCAAGGAAAATAAAATAATAGAGGATGGAAAATGTTACTGCGGGAATATATATCCTCTATTATTTTACATTCTTTTTGGGTAGGAAATTGCACGCAGGTATAGTCAACGAAACCTACATTCTGACGGGACGTCCGGGGTAAGACGCTACGGAACGAAGAGCCGGATTTAACCGCATTGTTCGTTCATTTACGTTTTCAATGCAGGTTTTCGGGCACAGTTTAGCTGGTAACAATTTAACAATTATGCATAAAAGTATTAACTTGAAATAAAAGTATTGAATTTAACGGATTGACTACACATACAGCAGTTATAGTATTCAAGTTTGCTTAATATAATTTGTTACTACCCAACAAGAACCGCGAGGAGGTATGAGCATTTCTTGCCAGAAGATGGGTATGTAATATTTGTATAGAATGAAGAGCTTATTTGAAAAGTAACAAGAAAGCTTTAAAAACAAAATGAAAACAAAACGTATACTCTCAAAATAGTAACAGAAACATATTTTTCTCAATAAACTAATTAAAAATATATTCTAATAATAAAGTTTTTACTGAGACATATTTTTGTCAGAATGAAAAAAGATAATAACATTAACAAAAATAATAACATACTGAAAAATAAAGTTTCTCAAGTACTGAACCACGAAATCACAAAAACAGAATTAAATAATGCAGTTGATATCACAAAATTCACTTCTTCACTTCACATCACTTCACTTTACCTCACCTCACATTGCTTCTTCCTCTCAATCCTCATCCTTCTCACCCTCTTCTTCATTTTGAAATGAACTACTATCCTCATTTAAATTTATAGTAAATTTATTTTCATTATTTATATGAAATTAGGCAATTTTTAAATAATCATGCTCAATTGTAATTACTTTCCTAATTCTTTTTTCCCAATCTTCCTTGTTAATTTTCGACACTTCATTCTGAATTAACTCTACGACTTTTTTTATCGAATTTCGGAAAAATATTTCCTTCTCTGACGTTTCTCTTCAATTTACACCAAATTAATTCAATCGGGTTGAAAATATGGCGGTAATCTTGACACTTTGTGTGGCCATATCTCTCCGCTACATTATCTATAATATACTTCTTCTCATAATTTTTCATTTGCAGGACTTCCAACAATTGTGCTTTATTATAATTTTCCTCATAATATGAGATCATGTTCCATAAAAAAATTATAACTCCAGCTTAGTAGAACTCTTGTTAGGAATTTTAAACAGTTATCTCGAATAGTACTTCGCATTTTTAAGAACAATAATGCTATTTGGTTTTAATTTTGGAATTACTGTATTTTCAAACCATTCCTCAAATATTTCTCTCTCCATGTTCTTGTGGTAATCCACGTTACAGCCTTCCATGTTTTTCCGCACAGTTTCAATGCATTATCAACCCATCCATCAACTGATCCACAGTGTAATATAATCAACCGAGTCCCTTTATTAGGGAGCAATGAGATTGGTTGACATTTCCTAGATCCATCAGTCCATTCTTTTTTTCCGGTGTCATGAGTATCATACCAAGTTTCACCTAGATAATAAATTGATCTATTTCCTTCTGAGTTCTTTTATCTCTTCTAGATATGAATTTCGCCAATCCACTATTCGTCTACTTCTATAATCGTCATGCGTTTATTATTAGTTTGATATTTAAATCCAATTTTTCTCAGCCAAGTTCCTAAAGTTCTCTTGGTATATTTTAGATGATAATCTATTTCTTTTAATTTTCTGTCTACAACGTCAATAGTTGTGACTTCATTTTTCTGATACGCGTCGTAAACTAAAGTTCTTAAAAGTTTTGCTTCCGATGGGTCCAGAGTTTTCGATTGACCGGCTTCGAATCTTTGTTTTCTTGGGAGACCACCTTCTTTCACCAGTTTGTGTATTGTGGGATGGGGACCGTTAGTCAGAGATGCTATTTCACCTAGTGCATCCAAATCATACAAATTAGAGTCATTAACTCGTCGCTTCAAAATATTATTGTAAATATTAAGGCGTTTGTTTTGGTTGCTCGTTCAAATGTAACCGGTGTTTTCCTACTGAAAACACTAATGAACTCTGACTTTCTTTATGACTAATGATTATCACTTTCATTTTCACAAATATAATAAGATGCAGATGTAGAGGCATCCCACGGTGGAAACATTTTTACACAAAAACATTCTTAAATTATTTTCAAAAACACGCCAGCAAATAAACAGATATTAAATAATTTTTATTTATCTTATCTTAATATTATACTTACAATATATCAACATTGCTAGAATGATTTGGTAACAAAATTAAGTGCGGCTCTGAAGTATCACAGAATGTAAGTGAAATTCGCCTTGGTCTTGTGCCAGCAGTGTAAAAGGAGGAAGATGTTACGTGTTATACATTTCCCACCCACATATCACGTCTCACTCCGTACATCCCGGCACAATATAGGTTTCGCTGACTATAGCTATAGTTGCCTCCGTGGCAATTTTGTCTGACGCCCTGTAAACACGGAGTCTTTTAATTATAGCCAGAGATGAGTGACTGTCTGTCAGTAGTTTCCTTTGTGTCGTTCTCCTAAGTTGTGCCCATCCTTTCAACTTAGCAGCACCAAAGTTTACTAAATAAATATTTAGTAAAGTCTGGTTGCACTGTGTCTGAAACAAATGTATGCACGGTTTGCATCATTTTGCGCACACATAATTAAAAAGTGAGATTTTCAGCTTTTGCACTGCACAAAATTAGAAAATTTTCGATGTGAAATGATGGGGCCTAGCTGATCGAAATTTGTTGGGTTGATTGTCAGTAAAGTGGAGAAGTCTTTAAGATGGTCGCTAAACTTTTTTCTCTTTCAGTAAAATTTTTAGAATATTCTTTTTTTCTCAAATAGTTTCGGTTCTGACAAAAGAATTTTTTTTCAGGATGATAGGCCCACTATTAACTGGATTTTGCTCCAACTGAGATTTTTGTTAAAATCTACTGTAAGTATTTTTCTGCATCTTTCTGGCTAGGAAATTTCACTATTGAACAAAAGATAGCGCCATAAACTTAATTTCCATATGATTCTAATTAAGATCATGTAACTATTTGCTACAATTTATGTTTTTAATTACTCTCTGAAATTACAAACAAAAGATTATTTATTTTTATACATTTTTTACCATCTGTTTAATGAATAATAATGAAAAATTTATTATTTTTATTAACTTAAATAATTTTATTAGCACATTCCCCAGAGAAAAAAATAATCTTTATGTAAAATTGTGCACAGAAGTAGGTCCTTTGTAGTAGAAAAATGTAAAAAATTCTCAAGACTATCGTGGTTGCAACATAAAACAAAATGGTGTCAAACTCCCAAAAATTGTTTTCTTGGAAATAACTTTTGAAAAACGCAAAATGCAAATCGTTGAGGTGAAAATTAGAAAGCACAAAATTCTACATAAAAAGTGTCCTTACAAGAAATTTCGTACATGCAACCATTTACAGGTAAAAAAAGATGAAAGAATTGAGCAATAAGGACAGTTCTTAGGCATCAGTTGATCGTCAGTAATCTGTTGAGATTGCTGACAATATCATATTGGTGATCTTCAGGCATTTCGAGTAGCTGATCTCAAATCCGTACGTTGTTTTGTCCAATATACAATCAGTTTTTAGTTATTAATTAACCTTTTTTTGCACATTCTTAACTAATTTTGCCGAGGACATGCCATTCATCGTCCATAGATGAGTATTTATTTAGTGGACGATTAAATAAATAAATAAATCATGTGCTTATTTAAATTATATTCTCTACAATAGAGTAAAAAGGAAACAAAATAAAACATTTAAATGTGTAAAAACTGTTTTATAATAAAAAAATAGTGTAATGTTAATTTATTGCTGATAATATAGGGTAATTCAAAATGATTCATCCATTTTCAAATGAGTATATTTATGAAGTTTAAGAACATATAGTGATTAGTGATACATCAGTCAAAAGAAAAACTGTTTAAGATTTGCTTTTCACCTCATAAGTGCTTGATCTGACTTCTCATAGATATTCGAGCAACATTGAGACAATAATTCCTCCCATATCCATTGTTACTGACTCCATAACAGTAATATGGCGATTTTTGAAGTCATCCAGGGTTGTGAGCGACAGTGGAGCTATCTCGCGGTGACCTTCTAAAACTTGGAGATTTCCTCTTTCATGTGGTGTATGCCAAGTTAATACATAGTTGATAGGTATGGAGTTATGTTCAATCAAATGAATCATTTTGAGTTATTCCGTAGGTACTTGTACACTTAATTTAAAAAAAAACTGATACAACTCTTGTAATCGAAAATCTTAATAGTTGTGTGCATATGTCTGTAAATAGGGCTGGCCAGGCATGTCGAGAGGGGGGTGGAGAAGAGGTGATTTACCCCGGACCTGGGTTTTTTGGAGGAGATCGGTTTTCTTTGTATTTTTAAACTTATTAAACCTTTCTCTTTTATTTTATTCAAATGGAATTTTAAAAAATAATTAGGAAACAACTTTTTCAAAATATTTTCAAGCCTGCCATATTATTGTTCAAAAAAATAATATTTGTTACGGATAATTCTACTAATGGTTGTAACTAAAATACTAACTGAATAATGATAATTCTATTTTTAAAATAAGAACACAAAAATACCACTTGAGATTAAAAAAAAATGTAAACAATGCAAACTGAACATAAAAATACAATAAAAAAAATAAAATAAATGAACTTCAATTACGTAATACAGAATCAACTAATATTTTGTCATTGCTCCACTAGCGTCTAAAACTGCCTGAAATCTTGCAGGTATGGACAAAATCAGATATCTTGCAAGGTTAGCTTCTTGCGACAAGTTCTCCCAAGCGTCTTCAATTATCCCTTCCAATTCTAGGGCATTATGTGGATGGTTATTTAATTTTCTTATAGTCCCCATACATTTTCAGTTGGATTTATATCCGGACTTTTAGATGGCCACGGTAACAACTCTATGTTTTTATTAAGAAACCATTGCCTGACACGATGGGCCGTATGTATGGAGCAGTTGTCTTGTTGGAAAATAAAATTATTTTCCGGAAACACCTCTATTACTGACGGCAACATAATATTGTCTAATATTTCAATATCTTTAATGGAATTGAGATGACCACCACTGTTCCAACACACACCTAATCCATTTAGACTCATCCAAGCCCAGACATTGACTGAAAACCTTCCTGATATTTGTGGATCGAAAGTATATTTTTCGTCGTATCTAGTGGAAGGAGGCCTATATACGCGAACATGTCCATCGTTACAGGATTTAAAAACCTTTTGGTCAGAAAAGACAACTTGTCCCCAGAAGTTTTCATCATTGATTATATAGTTGAGTGCAAAAATAATCCTACCCTGCTTCTTTTCTTCTGAAAGTTTGTATTTTTTTAGCCGCTGAACAACTCTTCAAGTCGCTTTGTAGTTTTATTCTTCTGCAAGCAGTAGATACCGAAGCAGGGAAATTTGTCTCTGAAATTGCATTTACTGCAGTCTGAAAAGGGTTTTCTATTAGGTAATTTATAAGATTTTCATCTTCTTGATTATTGCTCTTTCTGGGCCTACCGGAACCAACTTTACGGGATACCGTTTGGTTGGGTTCTTATTGTTTCTTAACACTCATTATCGTGGTTTTACTCACATTGTATTCAGCAGCAAGTCTTCAATTTTAGAAACAATTCGAAATTTTTGAATATCTGTTAGATGTCGAACCATTTTTAATAATGACGCCACTGATTAACGTCAAAGTGACATTTGTAAGATTATCAATATCAATCAAAGAACGAATGATTTACATAGCTAAAAGAAAGTGTACCAGTTTTTATTGAAATCAACTGTACTTTAATAATCAAAAGTTTATATTTTTCATCATTTCTCTCAACAGTCAAAGATCTGAGAGTGTATATGTCTCTAGTAACCAGAGTTGACTGTTCAACGCTAATGTCTATTACAAATAAAATACTTGTCTTACATAACGAAAACTTCACAGAACTATTATTTAGTAAATAATAATACGTGACGCCACGCACACACACACACACAAAATAATAAGGAAAATACACAGATGTGACCTGTCGTCGCCTCAGGCGGAGTGTTCAAATTCTTTATAAATTTTCGTCAAAGTTTTGTACCTACTCATTTTATGTCTCAACCGATAGACACACAAAATTCACTATATACAATCCAAAGAACGAATATTTATCCACATAATTTATCCTTCGTTCAGTGTAGGTCATAATTGACAGAAATGTGAGTATTCAATCCTGGAAATACATTTATAAAAAAAAATCCGATAGAGTGCATGCATCTTGCACTCTGTTATTGCAAATTCCTGTTAAATGCAAATTATAATGACAAACTGAAAATTGCTAATAAAAAGTAGATGCCCTAGTATGCACCTCTTTCATGTATCGATGTTAATTTTTTCGTGATTTGAGAGTATTTCAAACATTTTGTAAACTATGGAATACACGAGAATTACAAAAAATGTAACTAACTCATTTTGTGTCCAAAACACTTGCACATGTTTGACTTCCATGGTATCGAAAAGTGACATATAGAGATCCCAAAACCAAATGGATTTTTTTAACTTGTATATTACAGGATATAGATAATTTAATGGAGTTCATCTATACGATTTTTTTTGTATTTTGTGTGTTTTAAAAATTAGTTCTAAAAACACAATTTTTGGGAATTTGACGTCATTTTGTTTTTTGTTGCAAACAGGGTAGTCTTGAGAATTATTTTATACTTTTCTGCCAGCAAGGACCTTCTTCTATGCAATATTTCACATAAAGGTTATATCATCCCAGCTCAAAACCCCTGGTGACTGGGCTATGTTAACTAATTAAACTTTTATAATTAAATGTAAATTTTGGAAGCCTTTGTAACTAAATCCGCATGCGATTAGGCAATCTATTATTTTTTATAAATTAGTGTAAATTTATAATTTAAAGTAAATTTTTGTTGTTTTAGTAATTGAATTTAGAAAAAAATGTCTTTCTTGTTTCATTAAAATATTTATTATTGTGGTCTATGTAACAAAATGCCTAAAATCAAATTATCCTATATATTAAGTAATTTGTGCATTATGGATAATCCGACCCTGTGTATATTTATATTTATTTACCTTCCATAATCGCCAGAAGTGGTTCTATAAAAGGGATGATTGGGTGGTCTCCGTTGATTTCCATATCCGTAAAACCAAGAAGGATATTCAAATCTTTTCGGTAGTTTGCAAGTTCGGTAAAAGTCCGAGGTTTTCAGGTTCTCTATGCGGCGGCCCTCGGGATCCGGGCAATCCATCTTCTAAAGCTTGAAATCTTTCAGATGTTGTCGCTTAATATTAAAGTTCAGATGGAAACGATTCTATACGATACAATTTCAGCAACTGACAAACGTCAAAATGTAAGTTGAAGACTGTGACCTATCGATTAAGCTAACCATGGAAACGCGAAATTTTAATATAATATGCTGAAGTTTTCTTAATAAATTTTAAACTTGAGGAATAATTTATGAAATTTGGATACATAAATTTATGTCGTAGTAAAATAGACATGTTGCAAGTTTTTATGTTTGAATTTGAATTTTAAATTAAAATTTCTTTAGATGCCGCATTAGATGTAAGGTGAGGTAAATGGCAGATGAAAGAACAAAGAAAGATTATTAACTTTATACTGTAACGAAGTGATTTTATTTGATTAAGTTAAGTTAGGTAGCTAAGTGTTATTTGTCGGTTTTGAAGAATGTTTTGTCCATTATATTACTGCGCTTGTAAAGAATAACAGTTTAATTATTAATTATAGATAGGAAGTATGGATATGTTTTGTGAACATTCCACATAGGTCGAATAGCTGGCAGTCCGCGAATCGCGACACACGAGGCGCGCATCGTGCCCCGGCACTCTTCTGCCCGCGCTATCATGAAGGAGCCTGAGACTGAAAATAATTAATTAGTTCCCGTCTGAGCTCCAACCGAAGAACCACGCCGGCCAGCACAGTAAGTAAACTCGTGAGTATAAGGATATATTGGTATCTAAATTTCATGCGAAATTATTCTAAGTCGATGAACGGGTGACGTAGTTGTAATATACCGCGCATGACTACCGTATCTCATCCTACTCCTGCGTTAGCAGTATCTGGTAGCATGAGGATTTTCACAATCAAGTTAGTCTCCGTCCGACCGCTACTCGAAGCACCACGCCGACTTGGATAGTAAGTAAATTCGTGAGTATAAAGAAATAGGTAATTAAATTTAATGCGGAATTATTCTAAGTCCACAAACGGGTGACGTAGCTGTAATAAACCGCGCATGACTACCGTATCTCATCCTACTTCTGCGTTTTAGCAGTGTTGAGTAGCATGAGGATTTTATCATTTAATTAGTTCCCGTCTGAGCTCCAACCGAAACACCACGCCGACTTGGATAGTAAGTAAACTTGTGAGTATAGAGGTACATAGGTATCCAAAGGTAATTGCGAATTATTCTAAGTCGATAAACGGTGACGTAGTTGCAATATTTCGCGCATGACTACCGCGCTCATCCTACTTCTGCTTTTTGGGCAGAGTTTAGTAGCTTGAGGATTTTGCAGAGTATCCGAGAGCAGTCCGTTGCTGCCGTCCGTACCGTCCAGACGTGCCGACCCCGACCGCTCCAGAGGGAAGCCAGCACAGGATCCGGAAGTAGGTAGCAAGGTTTGATAAAGGTTTGGTAAATAATCGGTATTACTTGGCTGGTGAGTACTTTCCGGGCTTTATTTTTTAGTGAACCGCGAGCGCTAAACGTATCCGCCTCATATCCTTCCTTAGAAAGGGAGAGCGGCCGAAGGTTGGAATTAGAACCGCGTTCCACCGCGTTACACCGCGTGTTCTCCAGGCCACCTGAGCACGTAAAAATTCTGCAGGGTGACTTGGAGATACTAGCATTTGATACCGCGTGTCCTCTAGGCCACCTGCGTCCGTTTTTTTTTGGCAGGGTGATTTAGAGGGATTTCCGTAACCGCGTGCCTGCCAGGCCACCTGAGCACGTAAAAAATTCTGCAGGGTGACTTGGAGGTATCGTCCGTAATCGCGGGTCCGCCGGGCTACCTGAGCACGTAAAAATTCTGCAGGGTAGCTTGGTAGCTTTGACCATACCGTCGTCGTCTTAGATTTGCAACCGCTCGGCTTGCCACTCCTTCCCCCCTCCAACTTGAACCGCGTTATACCGCGTGCCCTCCAGGCCACCTGAGCACGTAAAAATTCTGCAGGGTGACTTGGAGGTATTGTCAGTTGCCAGCGCGTGTTCTCTAGGCCACCTGAGCACGTAAAAATTCTGCAGGGTGACTTAGAGGTACTTCCGTAACCGCGTGCCTGCCAGGCCACCTGAGCACGTAAAAATTCTGCAGGGTGACTTGGAGGTATCGTCTGTAACCGCGGGTCCCCCGGGCTACCTGAGCACGTAAAAATTCTGCAGGGTAGTCTTGGAGTTTGACCATCCCGTCGTCATCATCAATTTGCCAGTGTTAGGCTTGTTACTCCTTTCCCCCCCTTACCGTGACCGCATACACCCGCGTGCCCTCCAGGGCGCCTGAGTCCGTTTTCTTTGGCAGGGCGCTTTGGAGATACTCGTTGGCATATGATAAGACCGGAACCATCCATCAGCCAAGCGATAATAAGTAACCGCGTTAGATAGGCATAGTTTGCTTATATGGGCGCTTGCTTCCCCCTCCTGGTATCCGTCCGCCGTCTGCATATGACCGATTAAATCCATCGCTGCTTCCCGTTTCACCGCTTCATTTCACCGGCTTACCGTATCGCACCGCTTGACCGCCCGCTTACTGCCCCGCTTGTCCGTAGCGTAGTTAAGACCGTAGTAGTATAAGACCGCTTGTTGAATAAGCTTGTTAGTAGTATAAGACCGCTTGTAGAATAAGACCGTTTGTAGGTAAGACCGTTGTAGTATAAGTTGTAGTTACTAAGGTGTGTATAAAGTGTAAATAAGAATTAGTGTGTAGAATAAATGTACATATATTGAATGAGAGTCTGTTCCTTAAATGTAGTATGTAAGTTCCCTTTTTCCCGACCCCTGGCTTAGCCGTATCTTCACTGCAGTTGCCCGGCCTCTATCGTCCCGCCGATAGAGTAAAGTGGTGTTTCTACACTCTAAACAGAAACTGGCGCCCGAGATCTCCGTACAGTGTGCACCGCCGTAGTGTTGGGCGTCAAAGTGACACTTCCGCTCTTGAGTAAGAGCAACGGAAGTACGTCACAAATTGGCGCCCGAGCAGGGACCCGAAAATCGCAACTTACTGAAATTCGGCAGTCCCCCGAAAGCAACCGTTTTTTCGGAAAAGGTCGTAGATAGACATATGAGGTGTCATTTTCGACTAAACCGAGTACGAGGAATCGATTCCAACTAGTCCCGAACCGTTTTGCGCATGCGCGAAGGAGTTATTAGTAACTTTGGAACGCGAAGATGATACCGGGACACGAAAAAGTGTTTCAGGGGAGTTGGCACTAGAGGAGGTTGGAAACCGAACCTCAAAACCCGAACTCGGCCCGAACATTTCCGAAGTCGTCCCCGAGTACCCAAACGCCGTATAGGCATGTGGGGTATCGTTTTGCACTAAACCGGACCCAAGGAAGCGATTGCAAGCGCTTGCAGCCCGATCCGACTAACCCCGTCGAAAAAACGTGCGCCATAGCGCACCCAAAAGTTAAAAACTAGCGAGACCCGAATTGCCGAGTTGTCGTCATCGAGAGACACCGTCTGAACTCGGTTTTACCGTTTTCCCGGAGTTTACCCGGAGCTCTTGACGACTCCGGTGGAAAAATCGATTTGCCGTGTGACCTATCGTTTTCTAGTAAATCGAGGGTGCGGAATCGATTGCCGCTAGTTTCAGCCCGATTCGACCACCGTGGTCGAAGAAAAGCCTACCGAATCGACACTAGAAGTCGAAAGTCGGTAAAACCGATATAGGGTGACTATTGGTACCGCAATACACCATATATTGAGGACCCGGACCGGTCCACCAGATTTCACCCGAAGTTCTGACCGAAAACAGATCTTACCAGAAACCCGCCGAGTGACCCCTCCTTTTCGAGCAAACCAAGGGCACCAAATCGAACGCCGTTATTTGCAGCTCGATACGTCCTGCCGTTTAGGAGTTAGGTCTGTCAGGGAGTTGTCTCGTGCACCGCAGGCCGAGAAGACCGCTAGCACAAAGTCAGCAGATCATAACCGTCAGTATCTACAACCGTTACCGTTCCGCCCAAGAAGAAACGTTAACCGACCGTTACCGTTCCGCCCCAAGAAGGAGTTACCGTTCCGTCAACCACAATGGCCACCGAAGAAGAAAAGAAGGAAGAGATGGATCCCAACGAGGACACCGGAAATATCGAGCTGGGAGATCTCCGCCTCAGCTGGATATACAAACTTAAGAAGGACCAGATTGACGCGGAATTAGGGAAATTCCGCCTGGACTTAACCGGCACGGTGGAAGAGAAGAAGCGACGATTAATCCGCTTTATCCGGGAAGGATGTACCTCGCCGCTGCCGCCGGCTGTCTTTCCGTCAATACCCCCACCGTTTACCCTACAGCCGCCCCCCGTAGCAAGAGCTACCGCCGCACTACCGTACCGACTCGCCCCGGAAAGCCCGGCCCTAGACCCGTGGCAAGTCCATAAATGGAACACCCATTTTAATGGAAAAGGGCGACCCAGCCGCATTCCTGGAAAGGTTGGATGAGATCTGCTCATACACCAACATCCGCCAGGAACAGCTGCTACCGGTACTCCCGGAACTGCTCCAAGGCCCAGCCCTGCTGTGGTACCGGAACAATAAATCCCACTGGGATACGTGGGCGAAGTTCACGAGGGACTTTAGAACGTTCTATTTCCCCGTGAACTATCTAGAGGACTTGGAGGCAGATATAAGCCGCCGCCTTCAGAAACCGGATGAACCTGCTACGAATTACCTCACCGACTTGCAAACGCTTGTTCGTCGGCATGGAGACTTGAATCCGGAACAAGAGCTTCGATGGCTGTACCGTAACCTACTACCCGATTACCGACAGTATATCCGCCGAAATGATTTTACCGATGTCTCATCGCTCACCGCAAAAATCAAAGAGTTTGAATTACTGCGAGAGGAGATGAGACAGGTATATGACGGGAAAGAGCCGCTTCCACGCCGAAATACCATCCGAAGGTTCGAAAATCGTTCCTCGGAACAATATTCCGTCCCGCCTAGACAGGCCGAGTCTCGTCCCGTTGTTGAGAGACCCGTTCCCATGCATAGGAATACGAGGTTGCCCGCAACCCCTCGGGAGGAACCGCCAAATATTGTCCGACAGCAGGACAGGCCAGCCGCGCCGCAAACCTCCCCCTAGGACTTACCGCAGTCCGGAACCATCCGAGAACCGACCGTCTACTACCGCCGCTACCTATGACCGAAACAGCTGCTGGCGCTGTGGGAGGACTGGACATTTCCGTAGTGAGTGTCGTTCCCCGCCCAGGTTGTTCTGTTCCCGTTGTGGTCGTCAGGGTATCATGACTCGTGACTGCCAATGTCCGAGAACGGGAAACCGTACCGTCACGAGGCAGTTACAATCCCGTAACATGACCGCCCTCGTAGACACCGCCGCCGCTCGTCCTGATAACCGACCACATGTGAAAGTTCAAATGTTTGGAAGAACTTTCTCCGCCTTAGTGGACACCGGAGCCGTTCACTCGTACTTAGGAGACCGTATCAAGGAAGTCTGCGACCAGCTACACATAGCCGCTGATGACGTTACCGTACCTGCTGCTCGGTTAGCAAACGGTAGGTTAGCCACCGTCACCAGGGCATACCGGATAGACTTCCTGATAGGTGAAGACAGTTTTTCGGAATGTCTATTCCACCTCAGGAACTTGTCCTCCGATCTGGTACTGGGCATGGATATTCTTAGCCAGTACCGCTTCCAAATAAACCCGTCCGCCGGAACCGTGCTGCTGAATAATCGCCCAATCTCCGAACCGCTGGCTGCGCCCAGTAGCCCACTGGGAGGCATCTCGTTGACGTTGTCACAGCCAGAGGAGGAACAGCTAGCCAGGTTCTTGGCAACCGAACTACCGAGTTTTCAGGATGTACAGGGGTCGACACACCTGGTACACCACCAGATCCGCCTAGTGCAACCTGAACCAATTAAACAACGTTCAAGACATGACTCTACCGGATTCACTCCGGCATTCTTGAATTTTGGACGTGAGTTAACACTACCGAACACCGTATATCAAGATGAGACCGAGATCCCAGAAGACACACCCGTCGAAGAACCGCCGCCCGTAGAAGACCGTACCGACCGTCTAGAAAAGTTGAAAGAGACCTTCCCATTGGTCCGGGTCAACTTGGCACGAGCTTTTACCGCGCAGAGTGCTCCCGAGACCGGAGTTCTCTCGGTAGCCCCGAGCCATCCGCTCCTTGAAGGAATATCCGTTAGCTACACCGAAACCGCACTCTTAGAAGGAACCGTGCCGACAAAACCAGTATGTCCCACCGACCGTCAGGTGGAGGAGACATACTACCTGGACCAACAACGCGCCGAAATCCAGGCTCGCCGCCGGACACCGCAGTACATCTCCGTACAGCAACGAAACTTGTGTTGGAGATGTGGATACACTGGTCACTCCCGATGGGACTGTACCAGGCCTCCCTGCCTGTTTTGTTCGAAGTGCGGATTAGTGGGAGTTATGTCTCGACACTGCGGATGTTCCGCCCGTACATTTGTTCGTTACTCACCGCCGCCCCGTCCTTACCGTCGCCGATCCGTCCGTACCGTCACCGATCCGTCCGTACCGTCACCGTTCCGTCCATACCGTCTTCGATCTGCACCGGAGACCCACCGCCGCCGCACCGTATCTCGAGGAGTACCGTAATACTACCGCCAGTCTCCGTCGAAAACCGTCACCGTATCCAAAGGAAGTATGCGCGAATACACATCAAGGACCTAAAGCCGTTTGTATGTTCTAGTGTCCAGCCGCAGAGTACGTCCCACCGACCGTGAATTGGAGGACGCTACGTCATACTGCGGGTGTTCCGCCAGATCATCTGTTCCGTTACCCATCGCCGTTCCGTCCGTACCGTCACCGTTCCGTCCGTACCGTCACCGTTCCGTCCGTACCGTCACCGTTCCAGAAACCCACCGCCGCCGCACCGTATCCCGAGGAGTACAGTGCCACTACCACCAGTCTCCTCCGGAAACCGTCACCGTATCCAAAGGAATTCAATGCGAGCTGCTACCGTAATTCCGAGGAAACCGCCTCGATGAATAAACTTTTTGTTTTGTTTTTTTTTTGACCAGGATGTTTTTCTTTTTTAGGTAGTCTATGGAGAAGGATACCTCCGACCCCCAGGAATAAGGAATCCCACCTGTTTGGCAAGGAAGCCCAGCTGCGTGGAAAGAATCATGTATTAATTTTAGTTTTTTTTTTGCTAGTTAGAATCGACCCTGGAAGCCGGAATAGTTTGGTTAGTTTTGATATTGTAAAAGGTGTACATACCCACAAATAAAGTTTAAAGTGGCCTGCGGGGGGGTATGGGCCTTAATCATGACAGAATTCCGTTTAAGTTAGTAAGTCCCGCATTTCAGGGTCGCCGGAAAGGAGAAAAAAAAAAAAATGTTATTTTTTTTTTATCCGAAGTAAGAGGGGGTGTAACGAAGTGATTTTATTTGATTAAGTTAAGTTAGGTAGCTAAGTGTTATTTGCGGTTTTGAAGAATATTTTGTCCATTATATTACTGCGCTTGTAAAGAATAACAGTTTAATTATTAATTATAGATAGGAAGTATGGATATGTTTTGTGAACATTCCACATAGGTCGAATAGCTGGCAGTCCGCGAATCGCGACACACGAGGCGCGCATCGTGCCCCGGCACTCTTCTGCCCGCGCTATCATGAAGGAGCCTGAGACTGAAAATAATTAAATTAGTTCCCGTCTGAGCTCCAACCGAAGAACCACGCCGGCCAGCACAGTAAGTAAACTCGTGAGTATAAGGATATATTGGTATCTAAATTTCATGCGAAATTATTCTAAGTCGATGAACGGGTGACGTAGTTGTAATATACCGCGCATGACTACCGCGCTCATCCTACTTCTGCTTTTTGGGCAGAGTTTAGTAGCTTGAGGATTTTGCAGAGTATCCGAGAGCAGTCCGTTGCTGCCGTCCGTACCGTCCAGACGTGCCGACCCCGACCGCTCCAGAGAGGAAGCCAGCACAGGATCCGGAAGTAGGTAGCAAGGTTTGATAAAGGTTTGGTAAATAATCGGTATTATTTGGCTGGTGAGTACTTTCCGGGCTTTATTTTTTTAGTGAACCGCGAGCGCTAAACGTATCCGCCTCATATCCTTCCTTAGAAAGGGAGAGCGGCCGAAGGTTGGAATTAGAACCGCGTTCCACCGCGTTACACCGCGTGTTCTCCAGGCCACCTGAGCACGTAAAAATTCTGCAGGGTGACTTGGAGATACTAGCATTTGATACCGCGTGTCCTCTAGGCCACCTGCGTCCGTTTTTTTTGGCAGGGTGATTTAGAGGGATTTCCGTAACCGCGTGCCTGCCAGGCCACCTGAGCACGTAAAAATTCTGCAGGGTGACTTGGAGGTATCGTCCGTAATCGCGGGTCCGCCGGGCTACCTGAGCACGTAAAAATTCTGCAGGGTAGCTTGGTAGCTTTGACCATACCGTCGTCGTCTTAGATTTGCAACCGCTCGGCTTGCCACTCCTTCCCCCCCCTCCAACTTGAACCGCGTTATACCGCGTGCCCTCCAGGCCACCTGAGCACGTAAAAATTCTGCAGGGTGACTTGGAGGTATTGTCAGTTGCCAGCGCGTGTTCTCTAGGCCACCTGAGCACGTAAAAATTCTGCAGGGTGACTTAGAGGTACTTCCGTAACCGCGTGCCTGCCAGGCCACCTGAGCACGTAAAAATTCTGCAGGGTGACTTGGAGGTATCGTCTGTAACCGCGGGTCCCCCGGGCTACCTGAGCACGTAAAAATTCTGCAGGGTAGTCTTGGAGTTTGACCATCCCGTCGTCATCATCAATTTGCCAGTGTTAGGCTTGTTACTCCTTTCCCCCCCCCTTACCGTGACCGCATACACCCGCGTGCCCTCCAGGGCGCCTGAGTCCGTTTTCTTTGGCAGGGCGCTTTGGAGATACTCGTTGGCATATGATAAGACCGGAACCATCCATCAGCCAAGCGATAATAAGTAACCGCGTTAGATAGGCATAGTTTGCTTATATGGGCGCTTGCTTCCCCTCCTGGTATCCGTCCGCCGTCTGCATATGACCGATTAAATCCATCGCTGCTTCCCGTTTCACCGCTTCATTTCACCGGCTTACCGTATCGCACCGCTTGACCGCCCGCTTACTGCCACGCTTGTCCGTAGCTAAGACCGTAGTAGTATAAGACCGTAGTAGTATAAGACCGCTTGTAGAATAAGACCGTTTGTAGGTAAGACCGTTGTAGTATAAGTTGTAGTTGCTAAGGTGTGTATAAAGTGTAAATAAGAATTAGTGTGTAGAATAAATGTACATATATTGAATGAGAGTCTGTTCCTTAAATGTAGTATGTAAGTTCCCTTTTTCCCGACCCCTGGCTTAGCCGTATCTTCACTGCAGTTGCCCGGCCTCTATCGTCCCGCCGATAGAGTAAAGTGGTGTTTCTACACTCTAAACAGAAACTGGCGCCCGAGATCTCCGTACAGTGTGCACCGCCGTAGTGTTGGGCGTCAAAGTGACACTTCCGCTCTTGAGTAGAGCACCGGAAGTACGTCACAATACAGATTCGATAAAATTATCGAATAAACTCAATGTTATCTATTTTATCGTATCATTGAAAATTAAGGTTCCTTTAAGTTAAATCTTTATTGATAATTATTAATATCATAACATTACAACAACTTCACAATAACTTAGTAGCACATAATACGTTAGTTATAATATACAGTGTGGAAATTAAGTAACGCATAAATTCAGTAATTCCGTTGATATTAATTTTTTGGAAAAAATGTCGACGGGGGATAGCGATTTTTAACTTCAGCAAATATTTTCAGTCTATTTTCAGTTTCTTATGTCATTTATTTTTTAAGTTATGACGTCATCGACTTTTTTTAAATGACAATCTTATTTTTTATTATTGATTTTGGTAGTAGTTTTTATTCCGGTTCCGACCATATAAAATTTTCAATATGTGTGGTCGATAACTTTCCGTCAAACTTAGGCAACTAGATAAATTTTCCCAATTTAATGAATTTTTGTTATTTGAACTATAAGGCTGTTTTTCTCGATTTCTTTCAAATAATAACATATTGAAAATTTTATACGGTCGGAACCGGAATAAAAACTACTACCAAAATCAATAATAAAAAATATAAGTTGTCATTTAAAAAAAGTCGATGACGTCATAACTTAAAAAATAAATGACATAAGAAACTGAGAATAGACTGAAAATATTTGCTGAAGTTAAAATCGCTATACCCCTTCGAGATTTCTTCCAAAAAAATTAATATCAACAGAATTACCGAATTTATGCCTTACCTAATTTCCACACTGTATAATACGTTAGTTACCATATCATAATACCCTAGATACGAATTTTATTTTATAGCTATTATTTACGAACATTGACGTGAATATTTTGACAGTTTTCAAATTTGGTAGATACACCTGATACACCATTATTGTCCAAAATGATGGACATGTCCACTGAATCTTGCCTAGCAACATTCTTTTTCAGTTCGATGGTCTCTTTAGTACATGATACAGTGTTTACAGAAACGTCTCCAACTTGAATTTTTCGCGCAATAGAAACATTCTTACTCAAGATATCTTCTAAATACCCTTTTGCAACATTGCTCGATTCCCAACCACCAAGTTCTTGTAAATCTAATATGTCTCCACCAGCATTCACAAGAAAAGTTGCTGAAGATCTTCTAACACAATGACCAGTATACATAGTTGGATTTTCAAGTTTGAGATACATAGCAATTTTCTCGGGTATTTTAGAAAAGAAATGGATACCACAAGGCTGAACATTTATTATAAATCACATAATAATCTTGTTACATTCATAGCTATTAATCAATGACTTCTAAATACATAGACACCATTTATCTATTAAAATATAGAGATTTTGTTTGTTTTGCTCAACTAGGTGTAGCTAGGTGAATCCGTATATTTATTAGCAAAGAGCAAAATATGTAAACGTATAGTGGTTGTCATTTTCTTTCTGCAAAACTTCAAAAATCGATAGAACAAATCGAAATAATGACAGTTTACTGAAGATACCTCATTTCAAATTATTTTCGGTTTAATTTTTGTATCACATTTATTTTGATATCTGTCTGAAATTTGCTACACATTATATATTTGCTGAGAAAAATAACACGAGAACTATTTTATTGGAAAAGATTACTGGGTAATATTTTTTTGGACACGTGGTCTGTTTCACTAATTTTTTTATACTACGCCAGTGGTCACTTTTGGTTATCGATATAATATGCCTGATTTATTTCGAAACTTTTATGTCACTTAATATTCACCGATATTGTCCTTCGTTTAAGAGTTGATCAAACTCAAATCAAAATTTCCACGACTTGATAAACTCAATTTTACGATATGGTGGTCTAAATCGTTGCGTAAGATAAAAACCAAAAAAAAAAAAAAAAAACGGAAAGTAGATCCGTGGAAAACAAAAAAAGAACCGAGTCCTGTATCTTCAACGAAGAAGCTCTGATTGAAGTACCTATTAGGGCATTCTGCTAGCAATCCCACAAGTTAACTTCGTCAGGTGTCTGCTACAACTGGTATTTCTCATGTGGTTGGTGTCTGCTATAACTGGTATTTCTCATGTGGTTGTTTGCAAAGTATCAAAATTGCATAAACTTCATCCTAATAAAATGTAAGTCCATTGTGAACTATTTGAAGATGATTTTGATAGAAGAATCCATTTCTGTGAACAAATAACTGAAATAATAAGCAGCAATCCGCTTCTGTTACAAAATATTTATTTCAGCGATTCGATATTTTTTTTATTATTTTGTCGACAAATAAAATAATTGTCGATACTGGAGCAATGATAATCCACATGCTTTTATTGAAGAGTACACTCAATGGCCCCAGAAATACATCTACAGAAAGGTGGTACTTAGTTTGTCATTAATAAGATAATAAATATTGGTCCAATTGCTTTTTCATGGAACATAACGGGGAAGAGATATCGTAAATATATTCTCACTTCCTTTATTAATCAGTTTGATGCCAATGAAATGGCTTTTGATTATTTTCAATGGCAGCAACAGCAGTCAAGTGCAAATCAGTTTTCAAGTCCTTTAGTCCTAAGACCCCTAAAAGATGCTGTATATGAATTTTCTCCAGGATCATGTGACATTATTCCATGCGATTTCCTCAAGTCAAAATTGCGATGAAAATCGAAGAAAGCAACAGCTGTTCTTCTGCAAAATGTTTTCCATTTCATTAAAAAGAGGGCTAAGACATGTCTTGGGCAAGGTGGTGGACATTTTTGGCATCTTTTGTAAACATTTTGTATTACTATTTACAATAAATGTTCTATTCCAACACAATTGAATTAATTCATGTAATGACATGTAAGAAAAATAATAACCTAATATATCGTATAATAATAGAAACTAATCTAAGCCCTATGTTTTCATTTTCATGGGGAACTTGACATTTTTTTAAACACTCGTAGTTACGGATCATTGTAATACGATAAAATGTTATCGTTTAATTAGAACTTCATGTATGTCGGGTAGTTTATTTTCAGGAAATTTTCTCGGGTTTACAGTTAGTTTTTACTACAATAGTCCTATTAGCAAAATATCGTGGCAACTTGAAAAAAAAAATTAAATTCAGGGAAATTCTAACTAGAATAATTTGGAAAAAAAAATCATGATTTATATTATATTTAGTACAAAATTATGAAAAATGAGTATCAGTACAATAAAGTGACTATGGACCATAACAAGTCCATTCTTTCAGGAAAACCTCATGTCCGACCAACTTATAACTATGTCCGCAGATATTCGAAAATCATAACCTATACTATACTTTAATATTTGGGACAGTACACCATCGCGGCTGAAAAATCTGGCGCGGTTAGTTTTTCCTTTGTATCTGTGATTTTATTCAATGGCTGGAATAATACGCCATTCGTTTCTCAGTCATTTCATTAGATATTTATAATTTGTCACTGTTGTCATTAAAATTATTAAGTTTGCAAATGTTTTACAAAGTTTTCACAATGCCAAATTATATGCTAACCGATGCTGAAAAAGGCTTTGCTATCACAAAGCTAAAAGAGTGATGATGTTTGCATAGCAACGTGAGGCCAATGTTGCTGAAAAATCACCAAATAATATATCTATGAGTCCAGACCTCAAAATAGAGAACGACTTGTAAATGCAATCCAACACAAATGGAATCTTTTACAAGGTAATTACAACATGCAAAATTTTATTGCCCCCGTGCTTAGAAGGATGTAACAGTTTTTATAACGTTACAGGGGTTCCACAGAGTGTAAGTTCATTTTGATTGATTTTTTTACATTTCTTTTCTTTCTAGTCTTGTTCTAGTTTTATGATGACAAAGCCTATTTATATGTCGTATTGTATAAATTTTGTTTCTATTATTTTTTAATATATTTTACATCATAAAACGTGTTCATTTGTAAACAAGTGATACGACATTGACTTTTTATTAAAGTTTCAAAAATAACAAGAACTCAGATATGAACTAGGCAAATTTGGAGGCAACATAACATGATCGGTGCAAAATTTTCCGGTACATAGGTTGTTTGGTACCTACCTTACAAAAATATAAATAATGTACTACACCGTAATAACAAACAGAACATTTTATGTTATCAAACAAATGTTTAGGATCTCAGTAAATTGAGACATCAGAGTAGTGTTTTATTCACTGTTGGCCACATTCAATGCATAATTTGCCTAGATAAACAAACAAAAGAATTTCATTTAAATTAAAAATAAATAAAAAAACACTTTGTATTGTTCCCGCCGGCCACCCGATCCGTTGCCGACCCAGCATCCCCCGCATATCAAGGCGACGCACAGTGGGCCAAAATTAATTTTTAGCAGGACAAAACCTAAATTAGTAAGAATTAATTATGGGAAAATTTCCGTTATTAGTATCTACAGAAAAGGTCAATGCATAACGACACTAATATGAAAATTCCTAAAAACAAATAATTTAGGAAGAGTGAACAAGTAAAGAACACTAATCATGCGTGACCATTCTCAGTTTATAATTTTCTTTTTTTATTGTACAGAAGTGGTGTTCTTAAGGGTGACAAATATTTCCTGTAGAAATCTTTTTGTTAAAGATACGCTACTTTTTTCCTTTTATATTTAACATTTTTTGATACAGTTATTTTAGACATTGTCTTATTCAAAATATTAATCATAAGAAGTGTCGTTATTTTTAAATTACATATTTACTTAGGTTTATAAAAAATAGCACGCATTCGCACACTGCAATTTGATTTTTTTTTAAGGAAAATTCCTACAGGAACGATTTTACACTCTCAAAAATAATGGAGAATACAACACCACCTCTATACAATACAATAGCAACTGATAAACTGAAAATGGTTGCGCATTACTAGTGTTCTTTACTTGCTCACTATTCCTAAATGATTTATTTTTTAAAATTCTTATATTAAATTAGTTATGCACTGACTATTTCTGTAGATACTTAGAAAAGAGTTTTTCCCAAAATTCATTCTTACAAATTTAGGTTTAGTACTGCTAAATATTAATTCTGGCCCTCTGAGCGACGGCAATTGTTGGGTAGGCGAAGCGAGCGGAGCCGGTCCGGGTTTAGAACTAAAAACTAATTTATAGCAAAACAAAATATTTTTTTCTACTCCCTACATAGAAAATACTATTTTGCTCCCTCATTTCAGGGAGCAAAGTAGTACTTCTCCTCCCTCGGGAGGAAAATACTTTTCCTCCCTCGGGAGGAAAATACTTTGCTTCCCTAGGGAGGAAAATACTTTGGCTCCCTCTAGAAGCAAACAAGTAAAAACTTCAAATAGCTGTAATAGTAGTGTATAGACTTCTTTTATTGATACACAAACTTCCTGAAAATGAATGCTTTTTTTTTAAACAGATTTTTTATTCATGATAAAGCAAACAGAATGGGATTAACCTACCTAGATTTTTTATTACTTATTTTTATTTATAAAAATTGAAAACAGTTTAAATCGAGGTTTAAATTAACATCAGTAGCTAAATATTGTTAAAATTTATGGTACAATTAGTTAAATTACTAATGGAGATTGCCCCTGAAGAAATATTGGCTCTGCTGGTGGAGATCCGTTCCTGTTTGTTGTTTTCCAAAGTCTTGCTCGCTGATGAAGTACTTGTAGAAACAAAATTTTCAAAAACAAGACAACATTTTTTAGTACTTGAAGTAGTACTTTCTCCCGTAATTATTTGGCTGGCTACCTCACATTTTTTAGAAATACAATCATCTAAGTACCCTTCTGCTACTGCGTTTGTTCGCCATCCCCCATGTCTTTTTAGAGTGAGAATGTCACTTCCAGCATTGACTAATAACGTAGCTGAAGTACGGCGGAAACTGTGTCCAGTATAGCCTTTCGAATCATCCAAATTTAAAAATATTGCTATTCTGTATGGAATTTTGGCAATTGTGTTTTTGCCAATTACCTGGTTTGTACATTTCCCTTTAGCATAGTTACAAACAATCTAGAATGACATGTTTTAGGGGACCTACAGTCCAGATATCCGCGGGAGGAAATTATGCACTTTTCTCCCTTGTCATACAAATAGCTATTAAATTTTATAATTTTAACAAGAACGAGGAAATCAACAAGATGTGCAAAAGCATACGCCGATGAGACAAAAACCTTAAAACAATTCAGAAAAATAAATATGTAGTGTAAAAGATTGTGCATTGTGCAATTTAGTATTTTAATTATGCTACGACGAGCCAAGCTGTTGCAGTAATAAGCTCCACTTATTTTTAGGTATTTGATAATTTCATGTATATACCGGATGTAACAGGATCATGGTGATCAACCCCCTTTCCTCCTTTAATTTTGAAGATAATTAATCGAAGTTTGAGATATCCTATATACATAATAAGCGGCGCTTTTTTGACATACAGTGATTTTTTTCCCTTCTGGTTTCGCCGGAAGTCACACTACTTTTCAATTTTAAATGGAACACCTTGTATATTATTGAATTTTTGAATTCTGCATAATTTTATGAATCCAACGATACCAAATAAGTGACATTTCAAACGTCAGTATTCTCCATAATATAATTTTGATTTCCATTTAAGTGTGCCATGATGGTTCCGATTTATTCTAAATGACCCATGTAATGCTAGGGAAAATCGAAATCCCGTCAATAATACTAAATTACGTGATTTATGACCAAACAAAGTTCATCAAAACGGTTTTTGGGGCAAGAATTTCTTCAAATGGAGCATATTGGTACCTACCGTGGTACCATTTATTAGTACTATTAATATGGAATTTAATCATATGTTGTATTAAAATGTGCGATAAATACAAACAAAATTACAGCTAAAAGAAAATAAGAAAACACAATTTTGTTCTAATTACCTTGTTATACATAAGGTGGCTTTGGAATACAAAAAATAACCACAAAACATTAAAACAGTTGTTCAAAATGCTGTCAATTAACGTCAATGCACTTCTAAACACGCATAGCTCGAAGAACGTTCGCCAAATGCTGGGCCGTTGTGCTATTAATTACGCGTCTTACTTGTAGTCTTCACGGATTGTAACGGTGGTTGCGCAGACAATATTTTTTTAAAGGACCCCAAACAAAATAACCTCCATTGAAGGTAACCAATTCATATCCTTGAATTATGGAGAGGAGCGCCATCTTGTTGGAAATACATTCCCTGTCGTAAATGGAAAGGTAATTCAGCTAAACTGTCCTCAATTTCATTTTGCAGAAATCCCATGTGTCTGGCACCAGTCAGGGGTCCTTCAAGTATTATTGGACCAATGATTCGACTACCGATTATTCCAAGCCAAACATTGAAACCCAACTGCACGTGAAAGTCACTCTCCCGTAATAAATTTAGATTTTCTTGTGACCAATATTTTGTATTTTGTCTGTTAAGTAATCCCTAATTTGTAAGCCTAGACTCGCCCGAAAATAAAATCATTCCCAATCATTGTTTGGCTGCACGTTATTCTGCAAAATCCAATTGCAATATTCCATCCTACGTTCGTAATCATTTTCGTACAAGTGCTGGTGCAATTGGTATTTAAAAGATTTATAGTGGTATTTGTGCAAAATTCGGCTTACTGTTTGGTGACTGATTTCCAATTTAAACCCCATTTGCCTTAAAGAAAAAGTTTCATCAACTTCTACCTCGGACTAAAACATTAATTTCCGTTCCTTCGTCAAGAATGAAATTTTCTTCGGGATCGTTGTTGGGCTCACTTCGGAATTGATTTTTAAGACGATTAAAATAATTTCTCGCTGGGCATTGTCTATCAGGATATTGTTCGGCATAAAGGTGTCTAGCCGCAACGGCATTTTTTCTACATTCCCCATAAATAATTAACATGTTCACTTTTTCATCTCTTGTATAAATTTGCGGTATTTTGATCACAATTAACAAGAATTTTAAACAATTTTTAAAGACAGTAAAAACACCGGTAAACCAAGAAATGTTTGACAAGCTAAATATTTCATTGTTTTCAAAGCCACCTTAGATACTTCTTAACATCTAATTAGAACAAAATTGTATTTTCTTATTTTCCTCTAGCTGTAATTTTATTTGTATTTATCGCACATTTTAAAACGGCATATGAATAAATTCCTTATTAATAGTACTAATAAACAGTACTACGGTGCCAATATGGTTCCATTTGAAGAAATTGAGTTTTTCCCCAAAAACCATTTTGATGACCTTTATTTGCTCATAAATCACGTAATTTTGTATTTTTTGACGGGTTTTCGATTTTTCTAGCATTACTCGGGTCATTTAGAATAAATTGGAACCGTTATGGCACACTTAAATGGAAAACTAAAAAAGTTTATTATAAAAAATATTGACGTTTGAAATGTCACTTATTTGGTATCGTTGGATTAAAAAAAATTATGCAGAATATAAAAAATGCAATAATATACAAGGTGTTCCATTTAAAAATCGAAAGTTAGTGTCACTTCCGGCGAAACCGGAAGTGAAAAAAATCACTTGTATGTCAAAAAGTTCCGCTCATTATGTATATAGGATATCCCAAATTTCAATCAACTATCTGCAAAACTAAAGGAGAAAAGGGAGGTGTACAATGATCCTGTTACACTCGGTATAATAATAATAATGTGCGCACTTTACTGATAGTTATGTTAGGTAGGTTATAAGCCCATACAATTTAAACCATTTGAATTAGTAAAATAATTAATATGCGGTTAGCAAAAAAATGAGTTTATTTATTTTATTTGCATTTATTCATTTCTTTTAATTACACCTCCAAAAGTATCTGCATATCAATTACAGGATGAGAGTCCAATACAAAAAGAAAAAGGAAGTAAAAAAAAAGGTAATATTCGACAGACAGTTACACTAGATATTAAATACTTATTATGTTAAGTATAAAACGAAGCAGTAGTTAATTACTATCAAAACGTTTACGGTAATGGATTAATGTGAAAACAATTTTTCGATTGAATGATTACTACAATGAAAAAAATCTAAACTATCTTGTATGATAAACAGTACATAAACAGAACAAAGGTGATAATTTAAGTAAATTGATCCTTGAGATTGGCAAATAAAAAATATTAATGCGCCTAGTTGCAATGGTAGGAAAATTAAAACTGGGTTGATTTAAAATGCAGGGACAATCTAGCTTACAGTGAATAATAATTTTAAATAATAGAATAAGGCAATGCATTTCTCTTTTATGATTTAACCTCAAGACATTATGCCTCCTGATGGGGCATGCCAACCAGTAGACACCGTCCAACTTTAGTGACAATATTTAAAAAATTGCGCTGAATAGTTTCCAGACTGTCACTGTAAGTTTAGTACCCAGGATTCCATATTATACAAGCGTACTCTAATTTTGATAATACAGATATCCTAAAAAGTAAAAACAGAATGCCCATTATTATTGAATACTCTTAAATTTCGTAAATTTTCTGTAACTAGCAAGAAAAATATTATCGATGCATTGATTAAAATTAAGATTTGAATCAAATACAACGCCTAAATCTTAAAACTCTGGTATTCTTTTAAGTGCTATGTTATTGTTTTTAAATGAAAATTGGATGGTTCATTGTTTTACAATTTTGTATATTTAATAGTAAGTTATTTTGGATGCTCTGATAATCGATTTGCTTTAAATTCTCCTGGAGTTTAAAGTAATTGGCGAAAAATTCTATATCACAATAAATTTTTACATCTGCACATTGAAGGCAGTTGACATTAATTATATCTACAATGTCATTAATAAAAATAACAAAGAGAAGAGGTCCAAGGAGGCGTTCTTGTGGCACACCAGACGTAGCTATAAATTCATCATACCTAAAACTACGGCATTCCACGTGATAGTATCTGCAATGAAATTATAATGTGAGTAGATCTGTCAGATTATCTGAAAACCCAAATTGTCTAAGTATAAACAGTAGTTTAGTATGACCAAGTCTTTCAAAAGCTTTACCAAAAACCTAACAAATGACGTCAACTTGCCTTCCAGTGTCAACAGATTCACCTTTTTTAAAATAAAATATCTTTTTGAAGTTTCCACTTACCCGAAAATATTCTAAACTTCAGACAGAGGTTAAAGACTTTCATAAGCGAACAAGCCAATACTATACAAGCACAATCGCGCAAAAGAAAACTAGTATACCATCTGGACCTGATGTAAATTTGGATTTAATTTGTTTTATTACTTCAAACACATCATTTTTGGAACCGTACTTAAGTGAAAATGTGTTATTTACATTGACATTGATATGAGGAATATTAAACATGTTGCTAATACTAGTAGTAAAACTTTGATTAAAAAACAAGACAAAAGCATTTGCAATATCCACTGGTTGGTAGAAATCGTTCTTTCAAAAGTCAATGTGTCAGGTAAAGTATTTACACATTTTTTGTCACTATCATATGAGCAAAATTTTATTGGATCACTCTGAATATTAATTTGAAAATCTCATTTAAAAGTGCTGCTGATATTTTTCTTAATTTTAGAACGTAGAGATTTGAAATTGTAAGTATTATTATCCTTAGTACACATATATATTTTCCTTATAAGTTTATCTTTATTTTTTTATATTTATACTTTTAGGGAACCAGGGCGGATAGTTACCAAGCCTGGAAATTTTTTTTGGAATGAACATTTCAAACAAATTATTAATTGTAATATTACGAAATGAGTATAAACACGATCAGCTAAAAATATGACTTTCTAACTCTGCCCGGCATCTGTGTTCAAAAAGAAAAACGTGGTAAACTCTCGAAGTTCATGTTCTCTAGATTACATTAAATTCTACCTCTATTTTAATACAAGTAAAGGAACCTATATGTGGCCACCTGCAATATTGTAACATATGCATTAAAACACGGTAGACTAGACTATTTAAAATTTAAATAATATGAATCTCGAAATTTAGATTTATTAAGTAAGCAAAACCCAAATCAATACAAACTAACGTCGCAGCGCCATCTCTGTATAGATAGAGATTTAATTCCCTTTGCAGCTTTACACGCCTGACTTTCTGTATACGCTACAGATACCTTTGGTAATTGTCCAAAATGAGCTTCTCAATCATCGAATCGATTTTACATTGCCAGTAATTTAGAGCTCTATATCGGTTTGACATATACTTGATGTTTTTACTATGTTAACGTCAGTATACCCGCCGGCGATAACCATTCTAATAATAATTACGCATTTAAATAGCCTTACACACTGTTAGCTGATTGTATTATTCATATATGAAAAGGTTTGGAAGTATTTCGGCTCTACCAAAAGTATTTGGTGCGGAAGCTGTGCAAATTTATGTAATCTAGAAATGAGCGAGATCATCGAGGAAGTTTTAGCAAAAGTTGGCAGATGGGGTAAATTCCAGATATCATGTTATTGCTGTCTCGGATTTGTCGTAATGTTTTCTGTGTTTTCAATGAGTTATATTTTTACAGCAAGGGACATAAAGTACAGGTGAGTAAAACAATTCCGCTCATTTAAAAATGCGTCATTAAATTGTTAGATTACATTAATTATTCAATAATAATATGCCTATCATTTAATTTTTTTCATAAATAAATTAAACAGTACTTAGTCCATTTGCTTATTAACAAGTACAAGTTGCATATTATGCAGTTTTACAGTACCCTTTTTCTTCTAGTGTTGTGAAATACTTACATAATTTTAACACGTTTAAATTTAAAAGTAATATGTATGTATTTAAAGTAGATATGTTTATAGACCAGAAGTTCAGTAATTAAATTCATACACACAGTGCATTTTTGGATGTAAGTAAACCATTTCTTACATACATTGTTGGGACCATACCATTCCCACTGAGACTTTTAGCCACCCCAAAGATAATATGCAGGGTCCGTGTACAGCGAGTTGACTACCCGTAACGCGCCGTTTTATACAAATAGCAAACTAATAGACATACAGGGCTGATTCTTTTCCTATTTTGTTTTCAAAGACGAAATCTTTAATTCTAATTCGTGACTGAGGTACTTTGGTTATTTCAGGTGGCCATCGGTCTTTGAGTATAAAATTTTTTTGTCTTTTATAGCAAAGTAATTCTTACCCTATTTTTTGCTTTAACACTCCGAGATAGTAGAAAAAGTTTCAAATGAAAGGTGTAGAGCGTCAAATTTACCATCGATTACGTATACCGCGACGCGACGTATCTGTGACAATTAGAGACCAAACATCAAGGCCGTATTAACAGGAGTGCGCACACCGACGCTGGACCGTGCTTAGTAAAGAATAAAAATGGACACCAAGATTTTGATGCTATTGGCTGTTGCAATGACTTCATTATTTATTAGAATATTAAGTTCGCCGAGACTCAATAACTGCTGGGGAGTTCCACAAACAATATTTTGAATTTTGTTAGCATTTAATAGTATTTTTGGATTGTCAATTCATATATAAGACTTAAATCATTATTAATGTGAATTTCAGGAATTTGAAATTCCGCAGGAGAAGAACTATAGATCTGTTGAATATCATCAGCATACCTGCATGTATAGTTTTGAATGAAGCTAAAGTCTCGATATATCTGCAATAAATATATTAAAGAGGAGTGGTCCCAAAATAAATCCTTGTGGAACACCGGATTCAACTGATCTATATTTTGTATCGAGTTTCCTGTATTCACACTAGTAAACTGTTGTTTGCCATTGAAATCAAGAAAAAGTACTTTCAGATATGCCATAATAACTTAATTTTGCAATTAAACAGCTAATATCTAAAGAATCAAAGGCTTTGGTCACATCAAGTAATATTAAAGTGGTGATTTGAGTATTGTCAATGGCTTGCAAAATTTCATCAGTGACATTACTTAGTACTGAAGTGGTACTGTGACCTTTTTGGAATTCAGACTGATTAATGGGAATTTATAATAACATATTCAAAAAGTTGTTCATGTATATGGTGTAAATGAAACCTGGCTTACCCCTCTTTTTCATTGTTTATAGAAATAAATTGAATTAATTTTAATATGTTGTTATACATATAAAATAGCATTAGAAGACAGAATTTTCAATTTGCATGCACTTTTTTATGCGGTTTCGCCGAAAATTACCCCAAATTTCTTATTTTGAATGGATTACCCTGTATATTTTTACATTTTTGAAATCTATGGTGAATTCTGAATATAACAGAATATATACATTTTCTTTGATTTTTTATTTATTTAATGTTTTAACAATAATTTTTTATTTTTGAGTTCTGTGATTTACAAAAACTGTTTCTTACATCCTAGTTCGCAGCCATCGTTCGTATTTTTTTCTAACTAGCCACACTTGGCGATAGACATAGGGTATATAGAGGTAACTAAACATTTAAGAAATAGAAATATTTTCCGAACCACCATTTCTTTATTTCTTAGGTCGAGTACGACTTCGTTTGTGAACGAGACTGAGACTCTAGATCCATTAGAGCAGAACACACTGAGCTTTATGATACTCATCAGCTTAAAATCCGAGATGCACTATTTCTGATACGCCACACTACAAATAGGCCAGAAAGAGAACATCTAGGAAGGTGGTGAATTTAAGCTGACAAGTATGGTACCAGGAAGGTCATGTTTGGGGACAATTAGTCGAAGAATCTTCTGTCCATGTAATTGGGATGGTGTAAGATAGAAAAGAGATGAGCACCAGTGTGGACCACCCTTGCCATATTATCCAAGGCATGCTTACAATTAGCTCATTGCAAGTGCAAGATAGGGCCCACGATTCGAGTACATAAAAAAAGACATCCATTTGTGTGATGCTGATTACATAAAATAGAATAAAATGGTTTACTATTATTGTTCGCAATTTTGTTGACGATGAAATCCCGACCTGTCCCCAAGCAATATTGTTTGGCCTCTGATTGTCACAGATAAGTCTCTATATATGCGGTTGATGATAAACTTGATGCTCTATATCTTTCATTTGAAACTTTTCCTTTTATCGCGGACTGTTAAAGCAACAATAAAACAAGAAGGCGAACTTTTTCTATAAAACAGCAAAATATTATATTCATGAGCCAACAGCCACCTTAAGTAGGTACGATCGAGATGCCTCAGTCATGGATTAAAATTAAGGGCTTCGTCTTTAAGACCAAACTAGAAAATAATCAGAACAGTGTCCAGTAGTTCGCGCGGTACAACGATTTGCATTAAGCGGTTCGTTGCGTATAGACATCCAGTAATAAATGGACCCTGTACTGGGGTGGCTATAAGTAAAGATTTCTTTACTACAAGTCTCAATAAGTTGAGAACAGATTGCTTGCATCCAAAAATGCAAGGTATCTAACATTAACAGCCGGACTATAAGTATTATCAAATATTAATCATAAAATATTTATAAATAATCTCATAGTAATAAAATTTGTTCGCAATCTTTGGACTGGATTTATGTTGCAATAAAATCGTTTTGATAGGATCTATGTAAATATTTAATCCGTGATTTAGTTGAATAGAATTCGATAGATAATATTCTTTTTTCCATGTTTATGTTAGGTATTTATTATTTTAAGGAGGGAGTGCAAAAAATTTTTTAGAAATTAACATATATAAATGCAAAATAATAACATTCTCTAAGAGAAAAGTAATATTGTATTTGAATCTTTCGTGGATGGGAAAATGCTTTTGAGAGTAGATTCCATTTGTGATTTGGGACTATGGTATACCATTTACATATTCAGAATGTTTTAAAGCGAGTAAACCGTCTATGCGATATTATTAAAAGACAATGCAGGGATATCACTGATATTACGTGTACTTTAACTATCTTTAATTCCCTTGTTAGAGCAATATTAGAATATTTTGTATTATCTGAGACCCATGCTATCAGCCTGACATAGACAGGTTCGAAAGAGTGCAAAAGAAAATAGTGATTTTTTTTTAAGTTGCACATTGATAAGGATAATTATTCATACGACGAACATCTTCAACTGCTAGATATCACGCCTCTTAAAGAAAGACGTTTTAAAATTATACAAAAATTTGGTTTTAATATTATCAACAACAAAATCCGAAACAACTGAAATTTTACAACTATTTAATTATGGAGTTCCAAGATTTAACACAAGAAACGATGATTTTATTCTGAACATTTTTATTCTAATTACAGTAGTCACAGTCCCGTCTAAATAATTTGTCATTAAATATAGATGTCAATGTTTGTTCATTTACAATATTGAACTGCATATCTGTTAGTAATAATATCATTTGGGATTTTTCCTGAAGATATTCTAATAAATAAATATTACTTGAAACATTAAAAAACTCAGGAACAAAAGGAATTAATAGGAAGTATATGAAATACCTAATAAAAAAATTAAGAAAATTATGTGTCAACCAATTTAGATTAATATTTACGTGTAATACATTATAGGGAAGAAGCATCACTTATGGCCACCTTAAGGAAAAAATTAAAGTTTGGTCACTATAATAATTACTAAAAGTTAAAAAGAAATTCCTCAAGTAAATTTATACACATTCATAAAGTGTTCTGTTTCAGAATAAATATAACAAATAATGGAAAAATCTTTAACTTTTCACACATTTTTAATATATTAAAAAATTGCAAGTTACTTCACTCTTGGCCATTTGTCCCCATTTCTGTCACAAAATTGACTTACTTATGGCCAGTAGGGTTACAGATTAGGTTTTAAAACAACAGTTTTCAGTATATTTATAATAAAGATAAAAAAATTATAATTATAGGGTATAACTAATATTTTTCATATACATCAACGGAATCTGAGAGCTATCAATCATCTCCCATCTTGTTCCAAAATTAATTCGGGAAACTGACCTATTACATCTTCTTACTGATGATTGACATGTCGCGTTGTTTTCTATTTAATCAAAGTTTGTCTTCTGTTTTAATTACAACGTATTTATAAGTGCTGTTGCCATTCTTTTCCCGGTTCCCTTAAATATTGTCAAAACAAAATTTCCTGGTTTTAAATCCTCGGCTTTTAAAATTAAATTTCTAATGTTGCCCTCCAGAAAATCAATGTCATCACCACTACTTCCTGAGTCTTCCCACTATTCTTCAGAACTCGTGTCTTCAACCAGAGTTTCAACATTTTGTTTTCCAGTTCTTTTGATACCTTTTTTTCTATGTACTTCCTATCTACAGGAAATCCCAATTTCGCGCATTCGAGTATCCTTTCAACCAAGGAACGAATTACAACCGTATTCTCTAGTGGAGTTTCTTCAAAATGTTCCGCAAAATACTACCTTATATCCTTTATAATTTTTGATTTGTTTATAGTTTTAACTTAAAATTTTCAAGAGAATAAGTCATAAAACATTTATGTGTTTCTTGAGTTTCTTATACTATTTTATTGATAATAATAGATACAAAAGAAATTTAGCATATTATAAACTTTATTTTTTTATATGAAACAATTCAGATATCGGTAACAGCGGGATCATCAAAAAAAGTCAATCACGGCTAGATGATCCTCGACAGTACTTCCTCTTCATCATTTTTAATTTTGACATGAAAAAAAATAAATTGCTTTAATTAAAATGCCATTTCCATTTATTTTATTTATTTATATAAAATAATTAATATGAGCAAAATAAACAAAATAAATAAGATAAATATGACAAAATTAAATGATAAATGAGACGATTGCAGTAAATGAGAAATGAGTGAAATGAGTTAAATGGGAACAATGAGATAAATGAGACATAAAAGAGATGAAAAAATTATACAAATGAGACAAAAGAGATAAATGAGAAAAATGAGTCAAATGAAATGAGACGAATGAGGCAAATAAGAAATGATATAAAAAAGAATAAAAAATGAGAAATAAGAGACAACTGAGATATGAGATAAATTAATCTAATGACGTCATTGAGACAAATGAGATAAATTATACAAGGTAAATGACAAATGAGAAAACGATAAATGAGGAGATTAACGCAAATGAGATATGAGATAAATGAGACAAATTAGAAACGAAACAAATGAGGCGAATGAGTCATATGAGACAAATGATACAAACGACACAAATAAGATAAATGCGAAGTGAGAAACTAAACAAAGGCAAATAAGACAGAGGAGAAATAATATAAACGAGAAACGAGACAAACGAAAACGAAATAAACGAAACAAAATAATTTATTTTTTATTAATTTCAAATTGGATATGAGAAGTATTGCCGAAAGCGACAATATTTTTTTTAATTTCATGAAATTATTTTTAAACTTTTTCCCCAGTAACGGTTAATCTTACGAGAAAGTCAAGTTCGTTTCGGCACATTTTCTCATTATGAACAATTTTTATTTGAAACGTTCTTTGATGTGACGCAAAATAAATTTTGCCCACTTGAGACGTGCTCTTCCTGGTGCACCGATTTCATTGATATTCAATAGGGTTCGTCTTTGGACATCACAGATATTTAATGTAAATTTTCAAATTTCCACGTTTAAATATGTTTCAAAATACGGTCACAACAAATGACCTGCGACACAGACACACATACATACAGACACACAAACGGGATTCCAATTTGGATAAATTTTCTATTTTCTGGTCTCAAAACGTTCGTTTTCATCATAATCTGAAATTTGGTTCTTCCCACGACGCCAATACCTTCTCTATCAGTATGGATAGATTAGAAAGTAAAACTGAATTACAGCACCATTATACAAGATGGCGATTCGAGCGTTAGAGATTGAGATTAGAACTTCTAGTATGTTTAATAGTACGCCTTTTTTCAAAAATGTAGATTGATGTAAAACAAACAAAAATAATTTATAGTTAATGAACCGTTCCCATTATAGCAGGCAAAAAAATCATTTATAACATCTAGAGCCAATGAAACTATTGGACAAAGTTATAGCTATTTGGGTCCAAGATTATATATGCGCGATGAAAAGTTACATACAAAATTTAAAAGTGACTAAAAAAATTATATATTATTATTGGTACGCCAATGTACTGATTCCGGAGTGTGACCATTAAAACGAATAGTATAGGCAAATTACTCTGGATTTACAAAGACGCAACCAGAATTGTATGAGAAGAACAGTTCTAGATCATATATGGATGGATATATAAGGCACACGGTGGGTCGAGGAGCTCAGTCTTAATTGGAATTTTAAGGGTAAAGAAGAAATAAGTTAGAGACTAAAGTGATGATTTCTAGGTATTGATTTTGATTATAGTTAAATCCTTTAGTAAGGTGTTAATTATTAATTAGTTAATAAAACATTGAGTAAGTATTACCTGGACTTTCATACAACAAATCGACGGTTTGAGGTGTTTTTGTGTATTGCAAACACGTAATATTATTATATTTAATTAACATGCATCATACATTTATTTTGAATTTTTTCACTACCTAACTTGGATTTTAGATATTCGTTTTCAATTATTTTTAATAATTATAAATAGTTTACTAACCATTCAAATAAAAACATTGTTTCTATTTTTTTAATAGATTATTTCTGAGTTTTAAACCAGCTTGTTTTCACGAGTGTTAACTTGTCCTGAAATTTGAACCGCCCGTAAAACCCTTCAAATTTGTATCATATTCCGTTCAGTATTCAGTAGGGAAATACGGAACAGATTTTTCTCTTACAGAAACTGTCATCAAATTTTCTACGTTTTACTTTCGTTTTAATTTAATAATGCCAATCATATACGGCGCCTTCAAGTACCTACTGTATATCTATCGTTATTTTTGGACGTATTTTTAGAGAAATGTTTTTATTATTTAAATTTGCTGAAGGTATTTCCGAAGTTACGACGCATTTACATCCATATATAAACATCACTTAAATATGTTGAATAAAATGGGAATACAGATTAACGCTGAAAAAATTTGTGGAGCGTCCTCATTTACATAATTTACGTTCAATACATACAAAACTGAACTTAACGAGCACGCGTCGGTTTATTTTGGATTTACATGTTTTAAATGTATAGAGAAAATGTTGCTAAATATGCATAATTATTAATTATTTAAAAAAAATTTTTTTCAAATAATTCAAGAGACGGTATTATTATAAGCATGTTACATGATGGCCATAAAGACATCACACCAACAATAATCCAAAATTTGAAGAAAGGGATAATATATGCTTCCTTTTATAAGTATCACTCCGGCAGTTTTATGACAGTAGAGACCTCATTCCAGAGACGCACAGAAATGTGTCAGTCAAAATGGGCAACATGTGAAGCACTTTATAATATCTTCTCTCGAATAACAAAAATAATTATTTTTAATTTTTATCACTGAATATTGCAGTTATTATTTAATAAATCGAAAATGGTTAGCCATAAGGATGTACGTTCAAGAAATTTTCGTTTTTTAATTCTACATCACATCTTCCAAAAATATACAGGGTGTTACATTGGAAAAAATTGAGAAAATTCAGTTCAAATAGTTGTAAATTTAAAAATTATTTTTTGGCCACCTTGTATACATTTAGGAAGTAAAAATGGCTGAGTGTCATCACTAGGGCTGTCAAAAATGTTCCGTGGGACAGTGGCGTACGCGAAATTAACTAATACGAGAAACAATAAACTGTTACAATTTATAACAATGTATGTAAAACTTACCCTCTTAACTAGCTTGATGAACTAGCTTGCTTGTCACAAACTGGAGAAGATGTGTAGCCATTTTGCAGCTTCAGGTATGTTTCTATGGTTGTCTCTATGAGTGATCTTCGCTTTGGTGAAAACATATTCTTATATTTTGAAAACGACCGTTCGACATCTACTGATGTAATATATGGCTCCGTGGTCTAGAGGTAACGTACTTGCCTCGAAACTTCGGGGTCCCGGCTTCGATTCCCGGTCGTGGAACTAGGATTTTTCTGTGAGAGAGATTAATCATAGTATACTCGGATATTGGGTGTGTGTCCATTGTCTCTAAATGTGTAGCCCTCTCCCACACAAGGTCATTCCAGGCCTTCAGGGATAAAGGGGTTGTAATTTCATGTGGTGTTATTATTATTATAATACACGCATACGTAAAACAGTCTTTGAACGCACTTAACGGATCTAGGGCTGCACCATCACATATTTGTCTGAATTTGGTAAAACCGGTGTCTTTATTTAACACAATTGCGAACTCTTCTTTAACGCGCTCATTTGTTGCGTCACCTATAGCGTGTAGCAATAGATTTACTTCGTCCACTATTTGCAGTGACTCCGCTAACGACAACGCACTGTCTTCTAATTTTTTTTGTGCTTTCAAGTAATGGTTTATAGTTCCTTGCAATATGTTTTAAAGCTGTTTCAACAAAAATATCTTCGAATTTTGTCTGGCTTTCCTTAATAGCTGCAGCCTCATCTGGATTGAATTGTCGTATCACAGCTTTTATTTATTGGAAATATTCAGCATAATAAAAAGCTGCCTGCAACCATGTTCCCCAACATGTAAAAATCGGCTGAGGTGGTTCAGGAATACCGGGACACTTGTTATGAAATGCACGGAGATGTTTAGGAGATTTAAGGAACACTTTTTTTGTACTTGCTATTAATTCATCCACTTCTGGAAAACGTTTTCGAATAATTTCTGACACAAAATGTAAAGCATGCACTTTACACGTAACATGTATAAACGTATAATCTTGTTCTTGCAAAAAACGGCCTACCGAACGCATTGTCACGGCGCCATCAGTCACAAACATCAACACTTGACTTTTTGACAGTTCAAATTTTTCTAACGTCTCCAGCACCACCCTGGTAATTGTTTCGCTAGTACTCTGACTTAGTCTTTTGCTAGCTAGTAACAGTGGAACTGTCGGTTTAAGAGGGTCCAGTACTCGTACTATAACATTTAAAATAGATTTTTTTTACAATCTGTTGTCTCATCAACAGATAACCACAGCGTGTATTTTTTAATTCACATTTCATCTTATTTACCAGGTCTACGTGTACAGTTGGTAGATAGTTACATAACGTTGTGCGACTTGGTAACTTCACCTAGGCATTGTATTTATTCCAGAACTCTCAAAATAGTTGTATATCGAGTATGTGCAGCGGAACATCACAGGCAAACAGCATTAATAGTAAATCAAACATAAACTGTGTTGTCGAAGACACGCCATTTTTTTTTTGGTGTACACTACGTGAAGTCCACAATCACGCTTATCCCAGCACATCAAATCTTTCTCGCACACTTTACAAATTATTTTAGCACCATCATAGAATAAATCGGGGAATTCATCTATGAATTTATTCACTTTATCAGCAAATGGCCGTTTTCCACCTCCTGCGTACGTCTGCCATGCTTTATTATTAAATTAATATCAACAATTAATACACTACAACAAATAAAATAAAAACACAAAAGCAATATGCAATACGCCCAAGTGACAACATGTACACAACTCGAAAGCTAATAATAGACTGGACTGGAGAAAGAGTTCCGCGGTCAAGGTGAATGCCGGCGACAGTAAGTACATCTGTACTCTACGACCATGATACACAGAAACGATTTGCAGCTTTAATCATTACATCCAAGTGGTTGGGAGAAAGTCAATAATAACACAGGAGTGGAACGAGGCCACAAAGAGGATTAAAAAAATATTCTGATATCCATGGCATTCCAATTAAAAAAATGTTAGTCGACTCTGTAGAATCATCTTGGCTGACCCTGTATATTCGAAAATAATTTCCGGTTATATAGACATATCGAAGTTGAACGCACTATTGCACTACCCTATATATGTTTGAGTTGTGTTTATATTCTTAGCAATAAAAATAGATTTATCCTACATAAAGATATTCATGATATAATTACCAGACATAGAAACGATTTTCACATACCACGTTGTAAATTATTCTCTATTACGCACAAATCGCCAAGTAGTTTGGATTTAAAAGCTTTTAATCACTTACCTCCTAATATAAAGGATTGTAAAACGATTCGTTTATTTAAGACATCTTTTAAGGAATTTTTACTTGATTATTGTTTTTATAATGTTAGTGACAATCTGTGAAAAATGTAGTAATTTGTTGTATACCTGTACCTATATATGTATGTATGTTTTTATATATTATATATATACTGTAGCGTGCCTTTTTTTAGATTAAGTTTTTGAATGTATATTTGACTATTCCTATACAATTGTATTCATTGTTTTAAAGGAAAATAAAAAAAAACAAGTGGAATATATATCAAAGAAAATTCAGTCTATTTCGCAATAAGAAATCTTAAATATGCTGTGCGAGAGCAGTTTTTACTTAGTATAAATTGTTTTTATTAATTCTGGTTAATATGTATTAATCTTAGACTAACTTAAAAACTAAAAACGAAAAATAACGGTTAGCACAGCCGTTGTGACGACACGTAAGTGAAATCGAGCGCTACAGTGAAATGGTTAAAATTGTGCTTCTGCACAAACGCCTATTTTTCACCATGTTGTACACTTAAGTACGATACGATATGTACGAAACTGGAATGTAAGATTTACTCGCTATCTTTAAATATATAAAAAAACTGATAAAACTTGAAAGAAATTATTCAAAATCGTATAACGTATTTAAAAACTATGACAGAAGATGTTAGAAAAACAGAATCGAATGATAATTATTGAGAAAAAAAGTTAAAGTTAAACTTTTTGGTTAATTTTTTCTTTGCCCAGTTACTTTTAAATATTTTTACCAAAAAAGTCAATCCAAACCATGTATTAATTAAAATAATTATTCATTGAGTGGAATGAAAAATAATATTAACTGAAAATTTTTGTTAATTATTATTTACTAACTTTTACAAATCTTATCACAAATAAGTATAACATATATCTTTTTAAACAATTATTTTCCCAGCTATTTGCCAAAACGCTGAAACTTGGATTACAAAAAAGATAATATGCACATTATGTTCAGTACTACTGACTCAATAATGTTATTTTTAATTTCAACTATTCTGTTTAATAAAACCAAAAATAAATAAAACACAAGGTACTCACCAGTTGACACTCACTTTAAAAAACTTTAAAATATCTATCGACACGTGTTTCTGCTTGCCTTAGCTCATCAGGGTAGCCAGCGCATTTAAAGCATCCAAAGTAAGGAAACTTTGTTTTTTTTTTTAATTATTCATTTATAATATTGTGATAATTATATGGAAAAATTATATGTGCTTGAATTCGAAAATTACACATCTGTTTTTTTTTGCCATTTTTTTTTTTTTAATTTGAACGTTTAGTGAATTAGACAGATATTTTAGAATGAAATAAATTAATAATTCATTAAATGATTTTCAAAATCTAATATTGAAGCTAAAAGGATCCTTTGTGCATTAAAGTATTATTTTCTTTTAATTTAGGAGCACCTGCTTTAAGTCCATTTTAGCCAACGCCCACCTTTTCCATTTCATCTTTTTTTTGAACATGTTCTATTTCCCTCAGTATGATTTTGAAAAAAATAATTGGGTAATAAACAAAAAAGTCAGTAAATAAAATCGAATGTATTTGTTTTTAGCCATCCTCGTATTATGATTTAAACCAATGCCTACCATAATTTCCAGGGTTATTCATTATAAATTACCCACCCCTTATTATCGTTATTATTGCCTATAGAAAAAAAGTTTTAAATAAAAGTTGTGTGGTTATGACTGAATTTTGTTAAAATGCTATCAAAAGTACAGTAGCGTGCAGATTTCAGGGGATACAAAAAAATATTATTTTTTTTTAAATGGGATAATGATCCTTTGTTCCTGATTTCAAAAATATGCCATATGTTAATTCCTACCATATAACGTTTTTAAGTTATTAAACGTCGAATATCTTAATTAAATTATTTACTGTAAATATCGAAAAGTTAACATTATAAAAGTGAGCTATGAAAATGACAACTATTATATTTGATTAGTGACTTTTCTTTAATGAACCAATCAAAATGGTTTACAGTGAGGGAAGAAAAAAACCAAATATTTATACAAAATAGGTAAGAAAATTTATTTAGTAAATCTAAATATAAATAAATGATAACTCATAAAAGAAGTTCGATGTGTCCACCATTATTGTCAATACATAATTGATAACGTCTTCTTATATTTATAATTGCACCGGAAATGGCTTCATTATTTACGTTCAGATTGTTTATTTCAAGTCGAATCCTGTCTTTAATGACATGAATATCATTATTTTTATTGTTATTATTATTGACGTCTTTTTAGAAATCCAAAATAAAATGAATCCATGGGGATCAAATCCGGACTCTTAGGTCGCCATTTATTAGGTCCATTATTCCATATCCATATTGGGAATACATTATAAAATGATCTCGAACGGATAGGACACTATGCGGAGTTGTCCCATCCTGCATCCAAATCATATCAAGTTCGGCATCCGAAAATTCTGCAAGAGAATATTTTCTGCTTCTGGGATAATTATGTCCAGATAGGTAACACCAGTTAAAGTGTAATCATGAAATATAGGCCCTACAGTTTTGTTTCTGAAAATTCCACACCAAACGCTAACAGTTTTTCTTCCTGATTTCTTTATTTGTTTTACCAATCTTTTTTCTGTTGTGCTTTTTTTCCCACTCCTGCCGTAGAAAAGGATGATTCATAGGTGCATAATATTTTAGTAAAACAATCAAGATCTTCATCCAATTTTTGAATCATCTGGCAGCAAAAGTCCAGCCTTTTTCTTTTATGAGCCTCTGTTAAAACTTAAAATTTTATATGGTCTGTAGCTGTTATTTTTTAACGTACGTTGGATTTTGGAATAACTTTTACCTACTTGATTGACTGCATTATTTATACTAAATTCAGAATTTTCTAAAAAATTAAACAATATTTCAAGAAAGTCTATTCGCGAATAAATGTCGATGGGCTTACCTTCGAAATGAAGCAGCATAGTTCTTCCTGGTTTGCTTGAACTACACGCTTTTTTCTACTAAAACTAGAGGTTATATTTACTTTTCGGTAAATATTTTTGAACGTAGTGTCAGAAAATATTTTATATAGGGATATATAAATATTTTATACTCGTTTTCAACTTAAATTAAACATTTCATCTAGGTATAATGAAACCTCATGTAGTCTGTCTGGCGGTAATTAGTAACTTTAGCTTACCTATATAAGATATTTCCTGTCAGAATAAAAAATGCTTGTCGGTGGAGTTTTGTGGGGGTCGGCGTACCAGGCATGAATTCTGATATCGCTGATTTTCACAAAACGTCTACATATGTTATTGGGCAAGAGAAAAATAGGAGGTGCCCCCTATCCGAAGCGAGTGGAATAGCGTGGCCCTGGATTGGTGAGATTCGGGTGCTAGAGTTAAAAAATACAAAAACGGGGATCGTCTCGAGGGAGAGAAGAAAAAAAATCGAGTCAGTTGGGTTTTTGCAGGCTCTCCAAAAAGGGAAAGCCAGGGAGTTTTTTGCGGGCTCTCCGAAACGAAGGGCAGTTACGTTCGAGACTACCCGGAAGGGAAGTACTTTGTAAAAACAAAACATAGTGAGGGTTGACTACCCGGAAAGGAAGGATTTTGTATTATTTATCGAGGCCGGTTCATTTGTTGAGTCAGGCGCCGGTCAGCGGAAAAAGAGCAAAGACCCGAAAGGGCGAAGATTCGTAGTGAGGGTGCAGAGTGCAAAGTTCCGAAAGGGTGGATACTCGGGTTGTATCAAGGTGCCACCCAGTTGGACAACCAGCAGCCGCCGCCCAGAGATGGATGCCGTAGGGAAAATTATATAAGTAAAGTGTTTTAGTTGTCCTTCATTAACCCTACGTGCGACGCGACGTATCGTCAATTAGAAATTATTTTCGTTTTATCTCCCTGTTTATTGATTAAATATATTTTCGTCAAAATTCTTAATGTTGGTTTTCATTTTGGAATCCACACCCCTTTGTTCGAAGAAAGAAACCTCTCGCCCCATTAACAACAGGGTCGTGCACCCAAGCGAGCACCACGCAAAGTGGGCCGCCCCCTAGGCACGACAGTATTTTCCGATGGTGTTGGACGATTTGGATACAACACCCTATATGCTCAATTTGCTGCACGTTTATTTTTGTTATTTTGTATATAACAAGTAAATATTTGGACTTGTTCTTTCTCACTGTAAACCATTTGGATTATTTCATTAAAGAAATGTCACTTATCAAACATAATAGTTGTCACTTTCATAACTCACTTTAATAATGTTAACTTTTCCATATTTACAGTAACTAGTTTAACTAAGATATTCGACGATTAATTACTCAAAAACGGTATATGGTAGGGGTAACATATGGTATATTTTTGAAATCAGGAATCAAGGATGATTCCAAAAATTTAATTACAAGGTATCCCATTTAAAAAATAAGTTATTTTTTTTATCCCCTGAAATCTGCACGCTACTGTACTTCTGATAGAATTTTAACAAAACTTAGTTGTAACCACACAACTTTTATATAAAACTTTTTTTTTCTATAGGTAATAATAACGATGATAAGGGGTAGGTAATTTATATTGAATAATCCTGTACATTTAAATAATATTTAAACCTTTTTTCCCTAGGTGAACAAGATTTATTGAAAAAATAATTAGAGAAGATGAAAACTTTCTGACACGTTTTATGTTTATTTTAGATGTTATATTCCAGAATGTGAAAATGCCTCTGAAACGACATATAACCCCAAGTGGCTTGTAGATTTCGTTCCTTATAAAGAAAAATCTCCCAGAAGATGTCTGCGTTATGCTTTGGCAAACAACACGTGCACAAACACAGTTGTTTTAAAGAACGACATAGTCAAGTGTGATACATTTGTATATCAAAGACAAGAAACCACCATTGTTCACGATGTAAGTTTCTTTTATGTATGCTGCATGAATATTGTCAACAAATTAACGTTTCCAGTTTAATATTACCTGCGCAGAAAATCTTTGGAGGCTGACAATAATTGGCACAATAAATGTTATTGGAGAGTTCTCTTGTCTTGCATATACTGGATTTATTTCAGATCGGTGAGTATAAGGAATGTTTGAATAGTAAACACAACCAGATTAGTGCAAAGATAAATATCCTGATTTTCTATTGAGGATATCCAATTGTTATGTACGCATTTATTTTTTTTTCTTTATTTATAAAAAAATGTTATACGCTTATTCCAAAACATTTTTTAATAAACATATGAAATTGAGGATCTGAGAATGAAAAATCGGTAAAAATCATTTTTGGCTAAATCGGGTTTTTACCAATTTTTAATTATATACTTTCTAACTCATCGTTTGGTACAAGAACTATACTCCAGAGAAATAAAACTTCCTCTGCAGAATGAGGCTGAACAAGCTGAATTTTTGCAGAGACCTTCGTTTTGATGTTCTACTGAAGCACAAAAAAATCTCATATGCCTACCCTTGTGCGTCTTGAGATATCGAAGGTCAAAGGTCATGAAAATCGTTTTTTTCGCGAAAATCTCGCTTCCAGTGCATCTGACGTCGTAAGAACTCATAACAAAACTTACGTAAAATAATATTCTCTACAAAATTGCTCATTTACATTTTTTTCGTACGACCAACCGTTTTCGAGATATATCATGATAAAGCGGGGAGCGCACATTCGTAATAGGTAATACTGTATTATACTGCAGAGCTATAAATATAAAAGCACATTTATTAATCTGTTAGACTGGAAAATTAAATTCCCATTATTAAAGCCGTTAAAAATTTGTTTATTTATAAAAAAATATATAATAAATAATTAATAACAAAAAAATACATTCTTTTCCACACCACGGCTTATGTTTCCTTGCCTTCCTCCTCGTCTTCGTGGGTTCCACTAGCACCTCGATCAACACATTATCTTCGTCAGACGCTTCCTCTATATCTGTTGGCTCTATGTCTGTTGGCAAAACCTCTTCAGGCTCAAGGTCACTGAAGTCTTCGATGTTTTGTTTTGTTTTATAGTTTGTAAACCTCGCACAACATTCACTGATTCACGACCATCCGAAACCGGTTGATTGCATATAAAGCACAGACTAGCCATTCCGCGTGGACAAGAACGTCTTTCACAGTTGAGAAACAGCTTTTAACTAACAAACTGGCTTGGATTCGAGACCGACACGACGCGACGCGAAGAGGCGCTTTACAATGCAAGGGGTTTAGGGACTGCGTTTCGGAGAAATACGGTCATGGTCCACTTCTTTATACCTGGATGATTATACTTTTCTTATCTAGAATAAAGAAATGTTTTTTATTTGCATTATAATATATAGAAGCTTTGCATTTCATCACAAAAGTGGTGTGAAAATAATACATTGTTTTGTTATTAATTATTTATTATATATTTTTTTTATAAATAAACAAATTTTTAACGGCTTTAATAATGGGAATTTAATTTTCAGATTAATTAACAGATTAAGAAATGTGCTTTTATATTTATACCTCTGCAGTATAATACAGTATTACCTATTACGAATGCGCGCTCCCGCTTTATCATGCTATATCTCGAAAACGGTTGGTCGTACGAAAAAAATGTATATGAGCAATTTTGTAGAGAATACTATTTTACATAAGTTTTGTTATGAGTTCTTACGACGTCAGATGCACTGGAAGCGATATTTTCGCGAAAAACCGATTTTCATGACCTTTGACCTTCGATATCTCAAGATGCACAAGGGTAGGCATATGAAATTTTTTGTGCTTTATTGGAACATCAAAACGAAGGTCTCTGCAAAAATTCAGCTTGTTCGGCCTCATTCCGCAGATGGCCTTTATTTTTACCTTATTTCCCTGGAGTACTAGGCTTATCAAGTAATTAGTTCTGATACCAGATGGCATAAATGTATATCTATGAAACAAATGAGAATGAAAAGGGGTATATCCTGGATATACCTTATTTCTTTCCTAGTTGATTTATTAGTTTGTTGAGGTGCTATAAATATGGGGCACATCAATTCTGATAGTGGCGATATAATAAGCGAAGAATTCGTTGACACAGACGCTGATCCTGATTATGTTAATGCGGATAGTATGAACCGGAAACTTATGCAAGTTTTAAAGACAATAGCAAAATTAAATTTAAAATAACGTACAAGTTTTATGCCAATATTTTTAATACGCATTTTAATTTACCCTTTGGCAAGCCCAAGACTGATGTGTGTAATACTTATGACAAGTTTAAAAACCAAATAGAATCCACTAAAAGAGACGCCAGAGATCAGTTGAATAAGGATCATCACCTTCATTTGACCAAATCCAACAAGTTCTATGAGGAACTTAAATCAATTTGTCAAACCGCAAAAACTGATAAAAATATTGATGCGATCATTTTTGATTATCAGCAGTACCCATCTTGCCCATAGGAGATATCTTCTTCAAACAACAGCTGTGGATATATAACCAATGTTTTTATTGTGGAAAAACTGACCGATCATCCATGTACATGTATGATGAGACTGTCGAATAAAAAGAAGCAAATGAGACTGTTTCGTTTCTTAAATATTACATTGATAATAACATTGATCCTTCCGTCAAGTCTCTCTACATTTTTACAGACAACTGTGTTGGACAAAACAAAAATTTACTGTTGGTTGAGTTTTTGTCCATGTTGACTGATGTGTGTAATACTTGTAACAAGTTTAAAAACCAAATAGAATACACTGAAGGAGACGTAAAAGATCAGTTGAATAGGGATCATCAACTTCATTTGACCAAATCCAACAAATTCTATGAGGATCTTAAATCAATTTGTCAAACCGCAAAACTGAAGAACATATTGATGCGATAATTTTTGAGTATCAGCGGTACCCGTCTTGCCCATAGGGAGATATCTTCTACAAACGACAGCTGTGGGTACATAACCAATGTTTCTATTCTGGAAAAACTGACCGATCATTCATGGACCTGCATGATAAGATTGTCGAAAAAAAACGGAGCAAATAAGACTGTTTCGTTTCTCAAACATTACATTGATAATAACACTGATCCTTCCGTCAAGTTTCTCTACATTTTTACAGACAACTGTGTTGGACAAAACAAAAATTTACTGTTGGTTGAATTTTTGTCCATGTTGACGGCAACATGCAGATTTACCAAAATTGTTCATAGGTTTCCAGAAAGAGGTCACTCGTTCTTACCGTGTGACTGTAAATTCGGTCTCATTGAAAAACAAAAGAGAAAAGTAACATACCTGTATTTACCCGAAGAATGGATTTCCAAAAAGTTTACAGACTTCCAAAATATTTACAGTGATCAATGTTTTGCCTAATATGATTAAAGATTACAAGTCATATTTGCCAAAATTTAAAAAAAAAACTTCAAAATCTTTACAGGGACAAAATATAAAAGTTTTTCTTATGAGCAAAGAAATCTGACAGTTTCCATGTACCATACTATAGAAAACAGTCCAACTATTTTTTTTTCTTTTCAAAGATTCTGTCTCCTTGAAAACTTTAGACTGGAGTGAAGTGAAACAGCTCCACACAATAAAGATACCGATAAATCCTAAAAAAGCTAAAGAACTTACAAAGACTTTCTCAGTATATACCGCAAACATATCAGGAATAGTACTATACCTGGGAACATAACGATGCAGATGAGAGTGAAACAGAAAAATCAAAGTCCGATGAAGAAACTTAATTCTTATTTAAAGTAATAATGTTTTTTTTTAATAAAATAAGTTTGAAGTAACTTATGAGTAACTTAATGTCAGCATGAAACCTGTAACACAAAAACTTAATCCAAAATACATAAAAAATCCTGAAAAACAGTATAAGTTGCAATTTTGCTAAGTTTGGAATGAGAACCAAGTATATCCATTTTTTCAAAAACAAAAATCTGCAAAACATATCACTTTTTATTTGACACTAACTATTGTAGTAGTAACAGATTTAAAACAAAAATTGACAAAAAAATCCCAAACTTCAAAACGTCTGGTTATTAATCAATTTCTTGGCTCCTGTAAAATTTTAATTTAGGTTTTTACCTAGTTATCATTCTGGGATCCTCAACTAAATAAATGTAATCATGTTATACTTTTACATACTTGGCTTCGTAAACTGCACCACATCCGCTTCTAATCCATTTCATGTATTGGGTCATTTCAGACCGTGAAATTGTTTTTTTTTCTGTTCCTTGTTTTCTTTTTAATACACTGTGTACATTAAATATTGCTAGAGAAGTAAAAGCATACATCAATTAGTAGTTAAATCTCATGTTGTTGTAATGACGTAGCGCTCTATCGACATAATTTCTCCCAGTTTTATTTCTTTAGCCTTTGAATCTTGAACCCATTTGCTCAATGTGAAGCAAATATTGATTTAAGTCCGTCATTCAGTCATGTTGTGCGTTCAGCATTACTAAAGTCTATCCTGTTTAAGAATGAAGTACCCTGATACCAGTTTACACAACCACACGTACCGCAGTTTAAATATGAATCGGTCACTGTTCAAGGCGACACTTTCTTCAATGTAAAATCATTCTACTATATGAGATTTTTTCGTCTCATTATTTTTACGAAGGTACAGGGTTATTCATTATAAATTACCCACCCCTTATCATCGTTATTATTGCCTAAGGAAAAAGAGTTTTAAATAAAAGTTGTGTGGTTATGACTGAATTTTGTTAAAATGCTATCAAAAGTACAGTAGTGTGTCAGATTTCAGAGGATACAAAAAAAATTATATTTTTTTAAATGGGATACCCTGTATATTATTAAATTTTTGGAATGATCCTTTGTTCCTGATTTCAAAAATATACCATATGTTACCCCTACCATATACCGTTTTTGAGTTATTAAACGTCGAATATCTTAGTTAAACTAGTTACTGTAAATATGGAAAAGTTAACATTAAAGTGAGCTATGAAAATGACAAATATTGTGTTTGATAAGTGACATTTCTTTAATGAAATAATCAAAATGGTTTACAGCGAGGAAGAAAAAGTCCAAATATCTACTTGTTATATACAAAATAACAAGAATAAACGTGCAGCAAAAAGAACATATAGGGTGTTGTGTCCAAATCGTCCAACACCATCCGAAAATACGTTCAAAAATATTTACCGAAAAGTGAATAATACTTCCAGTTTTAGTAGAAAAAAGAGTTTAGTTCAAGCAAACCAGGAAGAAAAGCTAAATATACTGCTTCTTTTCGAAGGTAAGCCCATCCACATTTATTCGCGAATAGACTTTCTTGAAATATTGTATTATTTGTTAGAAAATTCTGAATGTAGTATAAATTATGCAGTCGATCAAGTAGGTAAAAGTTATTCCAAAATCCAACGTACGTTAAAAAATAACAGCTACAGACCATATAAAATTTTACCCGTACAAGTTTTAACAGAGGTTCATAAAAGGAAAAGGCCGGACTTTTGCCGCCAGATGATTCAAAAGTTGGATGAAGATCTCGATTTTTTGCCAAAATATTATGGACTGATGAATCATCCTTTTCTAAGGCAGGGGTTTTTAATAGGAAAATTCGAAGGTCGTGGGAAAATAAGAACAACGGAAAAAGATTGGTAAAACAAATAAAAAAAATCAGGAAGAAAAATTGTTAGCGTTTGGTGTGGAATTTTCAGAAACAAAATTGTTGGGTCGATATTTTATGATTATATTTTGACTGGAGTTACCTATCTGGAAATAATTATCCCAGAAGCAGAAAATATTCTTTTGCAGAATTTTCCGGAAGCCGAACTTGATGATATGATTTGGATTCAGGATGGGGCAACTGCACATAGTGTTCAACCCGTTCGAGATCATTTGAATAATATATTCCCAATATGGAGAGGGAATAATGGACCTATTAAATGACCACCTAACAGTCCGCATTTGACCCCTATGGATTAATTTTTTGGGGATTTCTAAAAGACATTGTTAGTAATAATAATAATAATAGTATTCAATTCATTGAAGACAGGATTCGACTTGAAATAAACAATCTGAATGTAAATAATGAAGCCATTTCCAATTATAAATATAAGAAGACGTTATCAATTATGCATTGACAATAATGGTGGACATATCGAACATCTTTTATGAGTTATCATTTATTTATATTTAAATTTCCTAAATAAATCTTTGTTATCTATTTTGTATAAATATTTGGTTTTTTTCTTCCTCACTGTAAACCATTTTGATTATTTCATTAAAGAAATGTCACTTATCAAACATAATAGTTGCCATTTTGATAGCTTACTTTAATAATGTCAACTTTTCCATATTTACAGTAACTAGTTTAACTAAGATATTCGACGTTTAATAATTCAAAAACGGTATATGGTAGGGTAACATATGGTATATTTTTGAAATCGGGAATAAAGGATTATTCCAAAAATATAAAAATATACAGGGTGTCCCGTTTAAATATATATATCATTTTTTGTATCCCCTGAAATCTGCTCGCTACTGTACTTTTGATGGCATTTTAACAAAATTAAATCATAACCACACAACTTTTTTTCAAACTTTTTTTCAATAGGCAATAATAACGATGATAAGGGGTAGGTAGTTTATAATTAATAACCCTATACATGCAAATTTATTTTGTGTATAAGTAGGTACTCGAGTGTTTTAATGAATTTT